>CAUYLG010022863.1:0-75272 GCA_963573385.1 Cacajao melanocephalus
TCAAAGGCTGCTGCAAAGACCTCCGGGTCCTGGCATCAGGACTTGCTTCTGCCACAGACTTGCTGTGTTACCTTGGATATATTTCTTACTTCCTCTGGGCCTTGTTTTTATCATTGGCATAAGGAGAGGGTTGGATTTAAATATCTTAAAGGGTTCTTCTATCTCTAAAATGTTTAGTGTTCTCTGTGAGGGATCCTGGGGACAACATCCAAAGCTCCTGTTTAATGACTGTGAAATACCTTATGTAGCAGCCTTCAAAGCAAAAATCACCCCCAAACCTTAACCTGGATTTTTTTCAAAACCTCCAACAATGTCACCATTGAAGCAGCAAAGGTATTCATTAATATCTTGTAAAAAGTGATTTTGCGATTTTCTTAATGTATGAAAAAATGTTTCCCACCCTTGACACTGGGCCCAGAGCCCCAGAGTATAAAACCACAGTCAGACCACTAGGATTCTACAGAGCTCAGGTGTTTGGACAAATTGCCTACACTTGAGAACACAGGGCAATTTTCTCAACTTTTAAAATGTTTTCTCCCTTCCCCCCACTTTCCTGGGGTTTTCACCCCTGCCTGTAACTCAAACCACAAATAAAGCTCTAAGCCTCTGGCTGTGAGGAACAGCACAGTGGCTGCCAAGAACAGCATAGTTCACGTGGGCCGTTTTTCTGCCGCTCTGGAAACCAGCTCTCCAGAAGACAGCATAACATGAGTTTTTTTCTTTCTTTGCTAATCACAAAAATATTGCCTTTCAGATGGACTGGGGAAGGGGCAGACTGGTGTTGATTGGTGGTGGGCAGGGGGAGATTGGCAGCTTCAGGGGCAGCAGAAGCCAGCTATGGCAGCCACAAAGATTCACGTATCCCTCCCAGATGATGGCTCTGATACTCCCATTTGAGGTTTTCACCCTGGAACATGGCACGTATTGGTGTTCAATACCTGTTTGTGGTTGAATGAATACACTTCTTTCTTAACACGGGGATAAGTATTCCTGTTTTTCCTCTGGAACTGAGAAAACTGAGGCTCTGAGAGATTAGCCAACTCAGTCAGGGTCATACAGGATCAATTACCTGGTAGGGCTGCTGTTGACCCCAGGCTGGCCCCAGATTGGGCTCTTCCACTCACACTCTTTCTGCGTCTGCCTCTCAGCCATACAAGCCAAAGAGACACTGTGTTCCCAACCCACGAATGAAGCTGAGGCATGATGGACAAGGCTTGTGGAACTAGACTTTTCTTCTCCAAGTGCTCTCTCCCACAACTTCCAAAATTATCCCCATGGGGATGATGCTTACAACAGAAATGCCAGCTCCACCCTCTTTCCAGCTGCCTGCTGGACATCACCGCCTGGATTTATGCTCAGTTCTAGATACAATGCTTGGCCTAGAGTGGATGCTCACTGTTGAATAAATAGTCAATGATGTCCTACAGATACTATCTGTATCTAAGTTCACCTTATCCACTGCTAAGTCCCCAGTGCCTAGACAAGGCTTGGGAGACCATTGTTCAATGAATAAACAGAAGAATGCATATTCCCTCGCTCCACTCCAATACAGTTTATTTTTGGGTTTGTCTACTTCTGCTGAGAGCCTCATCCCTCTACGGTCTCTCAAGCCAAAAGCCCAGAACTTCCCTAGGACACCCCTTCTCTCACATGACTCCCATCAAACTGGTCACTACGTTCCTTCAATTCACCCTCTGACCTGTCTTTCATGCCAGTCTCCTCCTCTCCAAATGTAAACACATGAACTTCTTTACTTTATTGCGTAAGATTGTATTGGTTACAAGGAGCAAAAACCCAACCTGAAGTTGCATAAGCCAAAAAGGAGAATTTAAATCAGAAGAATATAGGGACAATCAAAGAACTGATGGAGAAACCAAACTCCCAAGCCCCCCAGGAAGGGCAGAGTTGACTGGAACAGGGTGCTCTGATTCTGACAGCTCTCTTTCTCTTACACCTCCGTTTTCTGAGTTCATTAATGTACTGCCCTCATTCTCTCTCAGCAGTTTCCTCAACATCACAGGGATGTGGATGCTATATACTCCCATCTATACAGTTTTAGGGCCAGAGTAGAAAAAACCTTTTTCCCATGTGCTCCAATGGCATAATTGCTAGGGGAGTCCAATTTACCTAGTGTGGCATATGGGCCTGCCCCTAGACCAGCCACTGGGGCTGGTAGCACAGAGCACTTCTGTGAGAGTTAGAAGAGGGCACTATCTTCTGAGCGTCTGCAGCTCCACAGGTGCAAGCTTGCCATGCAGAGCATAAGCTGTATTCCAGTCCCCACTTATTATCCCTGCTGCCAGACAAGCTTCTACAGGGCATAACCTGTACAACTGTACATGGTGGACCTGGCTGGCAGTGGATGTGGAACTAGGCACTCCCAGTTTGAATCAGATGTCTACATCTGGCCAATTACTACTGTTAGGAAGGCAGGGTCATGCAAGTGATCTCACTTTCCATGTGAACACATGGTCAGAGTCGGGGGAGGCTTGGGGAAAGAACATTTCTCTAAGAAAGGAAGGTAGCGCATTCACAGACCTCAGCGGAATCATATGAGCCGGAATGTGTTTATGACTCCTAAACCTGCCTCTCCTTTTGGTCCCTTCATTGATACAAAGAACCAACTGTCCAGTTACTTTCTCCAAAAACCCAGGAGGTATCCTGAATTCTTTCCTCTCCCTCATAATCATCTCCTGAATATGTCTCAAATATATTCTGGTCGTCTCTCTGTTTCTTCTGCCATCTCCTAAGGCAAGCAACTATTAATTCTTGCTTGGCCCATTACAAAAATGGCCTCCTAACAAAAATGACTCCAAATTCATCCCATCCCTATGCACACCACTTTCTTATACGACTTTGCTGTTCTTGCTGTCAAGAAATGCTGCCTATGGTGCCACCATGTGAATCTGTGCTTGGCCGATGAGACACTAAGAAAGACGACATAAGCCAAGGCTCAAAAAGAGCTTGTGCATCAGGGCTTGCTCTTTCTTGCTTTTCTTGGTTACCTAGCAAGCATCTACCATGAGAAGAAGCCTAAGGTCATAAGAGACACGTGCCCCAGTCACCTCCATTGCCCCACCCAGTACCCACCAAACATGTGAGCAGGTAGCTGACTGCAGAGCTGCCCACTGACTCCTAGACTTGTGAACAATAATAAGACAGTGTTTATTTTAGGCCTCTAGGTTATAGGGTGGTTGATTTTGCTGACAGAGCTAAGTGACTCACCGGTCTTCCTTTCTTCAGCCTTTTCCTTCTCCACTGCTTCCAAGACACCCCATGATCTTCCTAAAACACAGGTCAGATTATATTACTTCCTCTTTCCCCCATGTCTGATTGGTCAGCATCTACTAAACAGTGAGCAAATTCAGTTACTGTATTAATTCAAACTCTCCAGGATCTGGGGTTCAATTCTCCTTTGACATGCCCCTATCTTCACCCCATACCCTCTGTTCCCCAGACACACAAATTGATTTGATGTTACCCTAACCTGGAGCTTACTGCCATGCCTGGATGAGGTGGTATATGCTGAGACCTGTTCCTGGAGCACCATTCTCTCTTTAATTTACAAGGCCCAGCTCAAATATCCTATCCTTGGTGCATGTACATTGTACCTTTTATTTTAGTTTCATTGATTTCTTATGTCTTCTTTTCTGAGTTGGCAACTTCTTGAAGGCAGGAAGTTTAGACATTTATTCTTTGTAGCTTTTCCTCGGAGTACCCAGTATCATGTCTAAAACATGAAGAGTGCTTAACTGGGAAGTTTCTAGCAGCCTCCCAGAGTTGGGCAAGGTGGGCACGCTCTATTGAGGCAGGAGACAAAATGGTTAAAAGTAAAGGCTCTAAGATCAACTGTGTGGGTCTGAACCCAAGGCATTTTCCTTACCACCAGTGTGATCTAAGAAAGTTACCTAATAGTACCTCAGTTTGCTCATTTATAAATTGGGAACAATAATCAAACCTCCAGTACAAGGTGATTATGAAGAATGAGTGAACATGTGTAGAGCTCCTGGGAAAGTACATTCCTGTAGCTGCTGATGTTGGAGATGATGATCTATCTCTCTCTGGACTCAGCCTCCTCCATTCCCTGGGAATGGTCTCTCAACCCCTGAGAAGCTGCATGGACAGCAGACCATCCTTTGCCACAAGGAGTCCTCTTCATGGGTCAGCAGGAGGTAGAACAGTATGGAGAAGGCACAGACTTTCAGCGGGAGATGTGGGCTCTGCCCTGCCAGCTGAGTGGCCTTTACCAAGCTTTTTCCTGTCTTTGAGATTTGTTTCTTCATTCATAAAATGGGTGTGACTTCGCTGAATTGCGAAGAAGTCATGAAATGAGGAATGCTGAAGGGCGTGAGCTTTGGAATGCTGTGTTCTTGGCCAAGGCCTCTTCTTGCTGGAAGTTTTCTGAGGCTCCCATCCCTGGACTGAGCTGGGCACCCACAACTTTCTGTGCTTCCTCAAGCTAAGTGAGCATCTACTATGTGCTAGGAGGAGAGCAGTGAACAAGACAAAGCTTTTCTCATTGCTTATATCTTATGGGAGGACAGAGTACAAGTAATTAAATAATAATGTAACTTAGGTTGGTAAGTACCAGAAGACTTGGGGGAGGCGGTTTCCTAAGTGTGGCCCCTCAATCTTGGCACACTGTGTTGTTATTGCCCATTTTTATGTTGAGCTCCCCCTCTGCCACAGGCTCCTGGAGATGAGGGGACCCAACTGATTCAGCTCTGTGGCCCAGATAGCCAGCACAGTACCTGGTTACCGCAGGAGCTTGATGTTCACTACCCTCCCCATGATTTAATCAAACGATCAATATCACATCTGTGATTTTCTAATCACAACTTTTCCATCACTAAATGGTCTGTCAGGCCTGGCCTTGTACTATGAACGAGTGAAGACTGTGAGATAGTGCTGTCATCAGAGAGCTCACTGCCTAGTGGAGGAAGGACCACCACCACCTCAATGACTAAGCACTGTGGCAGAGGAGGAATCCAGGGGCCATATTCATTGTGATTCCTGAATCTTTCTGAGCTCTTGGAGCTGTCAGGCCTCACAGGGGAACAGGCTTTGGCTTTCCCAGGCACTGAGGAAAATAGGGCGGCAGGAGTTTCCCAAATCTAGGCTGTTGATCCAACAGCAATGGCCTTGAGATAAGATGTGTTCCCTGTGAGCCACCATACTGTTCCCCCGTCCTGCTCCCGGGTCAATCGGCCTTCCTGGGACTCTGTCATTTCTCTGCTGAATATAGGCGCTGTGCCACAGGGCCCAACTCCCCAGCCATGATGCCAGGTCCTTCTGTCCATGCCCAATCCAAACAACCCAAGCTTCTTCCCACCACTCACCCATAGCCAGTTGGCTCTGCCACTGACCCTGGCAGCCCTCAACCCCTCCCAACGGAATGGGGCTCATGCCCACTGATGGGTCTTCACCACTTGCTTGCTTCCATTGACCCGTTCAAGTTACTTAATGCTTATTATCCGTTGAGTGCTATTTCAGGTGCTAGGGATACAGACATGAATGAATGTGGTAAAGGTCCCTGCCCTCATGAAGGTTACATTCTAGTGAGGAGAGGCAAGGAGTTAATAAATAAAAAGTCAGAAACACATGGTTTATCTGATGGTGCTAAGTGTTAAGAAGACAGAGCAGGGAAGGGGGACAGAGCATGCCTATGTTATGGAACTGTAATTCCAAATACAGTGCTGTGGATGGTCCCCCTGAGAAGATCACATTAGAGCAGAGGCATAGAGGAGGCAGGATAGCTAGTCGCAGAGACAACTGGGAGTAGAGTGTCCAAGGCAGAGGGAAGAGCAGATGGCTTTTGAAGATCAAATTTTCTCCCTCTTTCCCTTCTTCCTTCCTTTCTTTTCTTCCTTTTTGTCTGCATATATTTATTTCAAAAAATATTTCTAGGAATACGCTAAGTGCCATGCATTGCATTGTCTTGCAGGTAAAAGGAGGGCCCCCTTCTTTCAAGATGCACACACTCTATTGACAGAGGTGGACAGGATAAACCAGCAGTTACAGTGGGGATGTAAGAGGATTATGCCAGAGAAGGTGCCACCATTCATGCTGGGAAGCCCTTGGACACTCTGGTGGTGCCCCTGGGCCCCTTCTCAGAATAACATTTTAAAATGCATAAAATTAAATACATACAATAGCAAAGAAAGCAATGATTTTTCAAAAGTTAACAAAAAAAATTGGTAATAATGTATGTGGTTTCATATCTGTACACTAAGTAACCAGATCTATAGGTCTATTAACTATTTTATTTCAAAATATTGATAATCATAGGTAAAATTTTTAGATAATCTGTAACAACTGTAAAGTGATATGAAAATAACTATGATTTCTATTAGTGATAAATTACAGGAAACATTGATGTCACTGTGATTTAAGCCTACATTCATAATTGAAGGAAATGTTAGATTAATTTTAGGTACAGGCTAGTGAGCATTTCTTTCCCCATACAAATTCACAAAGCTCCTGAATTCTAGCCCCAAGAACCTCCATGCTAGAGATACATGTATAGTGGGCTCTGAGAGCACAGAGGAGGGATCAGAAAAACTCTTCTAGAGGGGGTGACTCCTTGGCTGAGTTCTGAAGAAGGAGTAGGAGTTAGTCAGAAAGATAGGGGTGGAGGAAATTCCAGGTAAAAGGAAGAGCGACAGACAGCATTAAACTGTATGCCTCATTTAGGGGAACTGATAGTGTGGCAAGAACTCAGGGTTTCTGTAGGTTTTGTTGGGAAATTAGGCAGGAGAGGAAGACAATGGGATCAGATAATGGAGGTTCTGAGTCCTAAGCTACAGAATTGGTTCCAGAGGTCATGAGGTGTCCTTGAAGCATTTAAGCAGAAAAGGAACACAGCACGATCAGATTTGTATGTCAGAAAGATTATTTTGGCAGCTATGAGGTGGATGGATTGGAAGGTGGGAGAAACTAGAAACAAAGAGATCGGTTAGAAAACTGTTCTAATTAGTCTAGGCCAGAAGAACCATGTGTCCCAGACAATGGCCGTAGGGGTAGAGAAGAGGAGATGGATAGTAGAGACCTACAAGATGGTAGAATCTGCACAGAACTTGGTACTTAATGGGGATGGGGCAGCTGGGGAGAAGAAATGATCAATGCAAAAATGCGACTAATTAACAGGGAAGCTGTGTTCAGGGGAGTAGCGGTCACAAACTGCAAACCTGTCCTGCTTGTTCACACCTCTGTGCCTTTGCGAAGCTCCGTCTCTCTTCCTGGGATTCCCTCTCCTCCCCTGTTGCTTCCTCTTTCCTAACTCCCAGGTCATCTCACCAACTTCTACCTTGCTGGGAAGCTTTATAGAAGTGGCAGGTTATCTCGAAGCTGCAGCCTAAACATAAGGCCTTGTCTGACTCCGTCTGGACACCTGAGATTCCCTCCTTGAGCAGAGGCCCCTTGGCCCCCTCTGAATCCTTGATATCAGGCTTGTTCTCCTAGGGAACCAAAGCGGAATCAGCCTGGCAGCTGTCAAGTCATGGAGAACTGCCTGTCCGTCTGTGAGCTAACAACAGTCGCACTGGAAGTCAACAAGGGAAACGGAAACAGAGAGACCCAGCCTCCACGGGGGCTCACGCCCTGGGACCTGTGCCAGTGTGAACAAGGTTTTCCGGGTGAGGATTTCCCCTTGTAGAATAGGAAGAGCAGCTGAAGGCCAGCAGAAAGAGAACTGCTTGTGCTTTCCAAAGGGCTTTCCTTCTAGCATTGTCTTATTTGTTAAAGCTTTGTAACCACCCTTCGGTGTCGTGTGTGTGTGTGTGTGTGTCTGTGTGTGTGTGTGAATAGAAGTGGCTTGGGGATGAACACATGCCTCTTAGAACCCTTGAGATTTGTAAAGGCAGGGGTGGCTTAGAAGAAAAGATTTGGGATGAAAGAGGCTTGATGGGGCCAGAAGAATTGTCATTCTTTTCCAACAGGTCTACCTGCTCCTTTTCTCTCCATTCTCTAGCCCGGCCTCCACGTCTTGCTAGAGGCAGTCCCTGCTACAGAATGAGCGGGACAATGGCTTCCAGTGGTAGCTGCCGGCATGATTTGGCCCATGCTGGGTCTCCAGCCTCCTCTCCTGACATCCTTCCTTGCCAGTACTCCACACTCAAGTCACCTATGAGTGGCCCTGTTACTCATTTGGTCATTTGTGCTATTAAACGTCCTGCTTTTTGGCCGGAGGCAGTGGCTTATACCTGTAATCCCAGCACTTTGGGAGGCTGAGGTGGGTGCATCACCTGAAGTCAGGAGTACGAGACCAACCTGGCCTACATGGTGAAAACCTGTTTCTATTAAAACTACAAAACTTAGCTGGGTGTGGTGGGAGGTGCCTGTAATCCCAGCTATTCAGGAGGCTGAGGCAGGAGAATCACCTGAACTGGGGAGGTAAAGGTTGCAGTGAGCCGAGATCATGCCACCGAACTACAGCTCAGGGTACAGAGTGACTCATAGTATCAAAAAGAACAACAACAACAACAAAACAACAAAAAAGTGCTGCTTCTCTTTCCTGGTGGGCAGGGGACAGAGAGAAGAAACACATCTCCCAACGTGGCACCTGCTAGTTAAGGTTAAGGTAATACGTTGTTAGGAGAGTTGTTGAAGATACAGTAAAATGACTCCAGAAACAGAGTGTGTATGCAAGACCTTGAGACAATACAGAAGGTGGCCAGAAGTGACACTTTTTTAATAAGCGACCCAACCAACCAAGTGTGCTTACCTGGCCCAGGCCAGCAGGCTAACTAGCTCTGTGTAAGCCCCTTGCTATGCCCCTTAGGTGCTGGCCCAGTGCCTGGCACATAAACCAGAGGCAACCAGAATATCTTTGTGGACAACTTTGTGGAAGGACTGAGAGGGGAGGCATGAAGCCACAGAGAAGAGCCAGTCCTTCTCTCCTCAATGACTCTCCTCTTTGGAATATAAGCAGGTTGTCACTTGGATCAAAAGCACAGCTGTAGAGAAGAAGAGGAAGAGAGAATGAATATGAGGAAGAAGAGAAGAAGGAGGAAGTGGAGGAGGAGGAAGGAAAAAGGGATGGGAAGGGAAGAGGGAAATCGAAGGGGTAGGTGGAGGAGGCAGTGAGGAGGAGAATATTTGGTGAGAATTTACGCACCTCAAATAATCTTGCAATCTCATGCAGCTGCTAGAGAAGTCCAGTCTGCCCACAGGGCAGAGGAGGAAGGGCACTTCCTCTGAGGAGGCTGAAGGCCTTGTAATCTCTATACCCACATCCGGGGAAGCTTGGATGGGGTGGGGCTGCCTGGGTCCAGCTTCCCATCCAGCCCAGCAAGCCTGGGGTGGGACCCTAGGAAGCCTGGCTTACCTGGGCCAGGTCCAGCTGTACTGGGTCTGGATGATGTGTCTCAGGAGCCAGTGGGCTTGGGTGAAGAGGGACGGTCTTTTCTAGAAGATACAGACTGGGACTCAGGAAATGGCATTCTGATATCTTCTACAAGACTCCTGAAGCATAGCGGGATGGCCACAGGGCTGGGGGAAAATGAATAAATACTTATTTTAAAAAGTGCATAGTTGGAGAGAGCTTTTGCATAGTCTTAGAGGTGGAAGAACGCTGAGCTAAAATAAAGAAAAGCATCTTTTGCTGAGTGCTTATTTTGTGCTAGACACTGTGAAGTGCTAAAGATAAGGAAAGTACCCCTCATGGCCGCATGTACTGCATGCCCATCAAGTGCCAGGGGCTTAACAATACCACTCTGTTTAATATCCACCACCAGCCCCGTGAGGCAGGCCTAAGTACTCTCATTCATCATTGAGGAGCCTGAGATGTTCAGTCATTGATTGGATGGGCCTCACCATTCAAGCCCTCCTCAGTTTACAGCAGCAGAAAGAGACACTCTGAAAGGTAAGTGACTTGTTACACTTGAGAGGATGCAGCCTATGGTAAGAGTTGGAGGCAGAACTGGCTCCTGGCCCAGGCCTGTGGCCTCTTCATTCCTCCAAGTCACCATCTCCAGTTATCAGGCCTTCACTTTCAGGAGGTCCAGGACAATGAAGTTCCACAGCTGCCTCACAGGAGAAATACCCACTTGCGGGATTTCCAGTTGATCGCCAGTTGCCAGGGCCATCTTCACTGATGGAAGCTTCTTGTTTTTTCCTCAGTACCTGGTCACACCTGGCCCTCACTAAGAGGTTTTCAGTGCCCTGGCCTACAGTTTTGTTCAGTTGTGCTCTTGGAGTGGTAATGATAGCACACCCACATGCTGATAGAGCCCACGTGCTGATTGAGACGATAAGAAAGGAACAGCTGGGAGGGAGGGAGGAAGGGAGGGCCAGCAGGAGCCTGGGCCAGTGGGTGGGGCTGGCGGCCGGTGTTTCCCTGTAGGGCGAGGGCAGGCTCAAGGGACTGGCTTCCTTGTAAACAGTGTGCAGCCAGCTCTAAAAATACCCCTGCCCTAGACAGGGCACATTGAGCTCCTCTGGTCTCTCCCAGAGTTTTCCCAGGGGCCTCACCTGTTTCCTAAAAGGTCAAGGGGATGGGAAGAAAGTCGACTTGTGGAGGGTTGGATTTCCTTAGCAAGGAAAGTATAACCATATTTCCTTCCTCTGCAAAACAGAAAGAAGGATGCGCTATGGGTTTCAGCAACAGCAACAACAAAAGGGAAAAAGAAAAAAACTTCCCTAGACCCCTGTTCTCTCCTCTGTAATCTGAGGCCTGAGCTGAGCTCAGGTCCAAGGGGTGGTTCTGATTCACAGCCAAGGATCAGGGAGCCATGAGAAGACCCCGCACTGCGATCTCCAGCTGTTCTCATCAGGCATGTGATCTATGATGCAACTGCTTGATGCCTCAGTTTCCACAATTATAAAAGGGGATAATAATAGTGTTTAATTCACTTGGGTATGGAGAGGCTTAAATGAGATCCTATCTATAAAGCTCTTAGCACAGTGCCTGACACATGACAAACGTTCAGGAAATGCTTATTATATGGTATACGGCAAGATAAAACTATTTCTGAATTCTAACAGAAGACTTGCTTTAATAAGAAATTTGGTAGGTAGGCAAAAAGAGAAGTGTGGATAAGAAAGATTAAAAGTGTGTGAATCCTAGAAAGCTCCAATCTGTTATTTGACAGATGGGGTCACTGACACTGAAGCCCATGGAGCAGAAAGGAGTTGGCCCAAACTAGACAATGTGTTGGCCACTGCCGATAGGTTCACTATAAAACACCAGTGTGATGAGAGCATGGGAAGTCCTGTGTGTGGGACTCTAAATCTGCTTCACTAGGAGTTAGGAGAATGAGGCCTTCCATTCATGCAGCACTTTAAAGTTTGGAAAACCCCTTTCCAGAGAAAGCCAGACCTTAGCAGATCACTGCCAGAGGGCTGAGCGCCATGATGAGGAACTCTTGAGGGAGGATGTATGAGGACACCGCCAAGCAGAGTTCATCCTCGGAACTGGCGGCTGCCCGTGAGGCCATGTAGATGTGCCTTGACGCCAAAGACCTTGGCGGAGAGGCACAGGTAAGAAGAGCTTAGTACCAGCCAGGTGCGGTGGCTCATGCCTGTAATCCCAGCACTTTAGGAGGCTGAAGCGGGTAGATCACGAGGTCAAGAGATCGAGATTATCCTGGCCAACATCATGAAAACCCATTTCTACTAAAAATACAAAAATTAGCTGGGTGAGGTGGTGCGCGCCTATAGATCCAGCTACTTGGGAGGCTGAGGCAAGAGAATCACTTGAACCCAGAAGGCAGAGGGTACAGTGATCCGAGATCGCACCACTGCACTCCAGCCTGGTGACAGAGCGAGACTCCATCTCAGGGCACTACCTGAAAAAGAATCTTCTAACCTTGTACCATCTGTTTTGCTAGACAGTAGCCAAATGTGGCTACTGAGCACTGGAAATGTGGCTAGTCTGGATTTCAGAGACTCCATTAAAAAAGAAGGTACAAATATCAAATTAATATTATTTTCATTACTGGTTGAAATGATAATTTTAGGTCTATTGGGCTAATTAAGATACATGATTAAAATTAATTTTGTTTATTTTTCTTTTATTCTGTGGGTCCTAGAAAATTTAGAATCACACATGTAGCTTTCAGTATCTTTCTCCTGGGCAGCGCTATTCTAATGGCTACATTTGTGCAGCAATGGAATAAGCTCTCTTACTAGGTAAGGAACCTCTCACCACTCGATGTGTTTAGAAAAGCATTGTTAGTGAAACTCTTATAAGTAGATGGATAAACTCTGTAATCCCTCTAACTCTGATTCAACCACAATTCCCAGACAGTGCTCTGAGGAGCACCTGCTCTTTGGAATATGAATAGGTTTACAGAGGAAACAAAGGTTGATGATGAATTTAATATGAGAAATTTTTGGTTAAATGAAGGAGTTAAATTCCTTCACTCCAAGAGTTTTCAGAACCTTCTAAGACATGAAAATGAAATTGTGGGTCATCATGATAGGGACACTGTATGCAGCATTCCCATATTAAGTTGGTCACAGAGCCTTTTTTCCACAGAGCATGATCAATAAATAATTTACTATTATTTATTATTATCATTATTTTTGAGACAGAGTCTCGTTCTGTCACCCAGGCTGGAGTACAGTGGTGCCATCTCAACTCACTGCAACCTCCAACTTCTGGGTTCAAGCGATTCTCCTGTCTTAGCCTCCCAAGTAACTGGAATTACAGGCCAGCACCACCAAGCCCAGGTAATTTTTGTAGTTTTAGGAGAGACGGGGTTTCACCACGTTGGCCAGGCTGGTCTCGAACTCTTGACCTCAGGTGATCCACCCGCCTTATCCTCCCAAAGTCCTGGGATTACAGATGTGAGCCCCTGCACCCAGCCAAATAATTTATTATTTAAGCTAATTCCTTGAGAATTATTGTCCTTAATCTCTCAGGAAAAAAAAGTGGATTCTATTGCCAGACAGCACTAAATTGATAATTTGGTTATTTCCTAGGTGACCCTGGACATGTTACTTCACCTTCAACAACTGTAAAATGAGAGGAAGAATATTCACTTCTCAGGATAGCTTTGAAGGTTATATTTATAAAAGCATATGGAAAATGCAGTGTGGTGGCTGACACATAGTAGGTATTTCGTGAGTAGTTCTAATTAACTAAAGCCCAGAGAGGGAACACAGCTTTGGCAAGCTCACACTGGAAATCAGTGACCGTGCTAGGCCTTGAATCTCTGTCTCTGGGCTCTTCAGTTCACCTCACTTCTCTTTATTAAGCAACACCATATAAGAAATGTAGTCCATCAGAGAAGATAGGCCGCCTCCCCAAGTTTGGTGTGATTTCATAGGTCAAGTTGACTTTAAATGTGAGACAAATATTTCCTTCTCTCATTCTCCCCTTTCTCCTCAGTTCTAGCCAGAGGAAGCTGCAGCCAGGCCTGGCAGTCTCCCCTGCTCCCCTCCACCGGCTTGGTTCCTGTTCCTGCTGGTCCTGGGAGCCCCTAGCTGATGGACTGCCCTTATCAGCCGGCTCCAGGCCAGAGGAGGAATCCTCCGGTCACGTGTGGCCATCTGGAGGGAGAGAGACCTCGTAAATAAACACAGCCCACTCAGAGGAAGGGGGGAGGGGGGAGGGTCAAGGGGAAAGAATCCTTGACATTTTGGTGACTGGGCCAGGATTAAAGGCCACCAGGCATAGTTCTTATTGGCCATTTCTGCGAGGAATTGCAAATCCACATGGCTTTCCTGGATGACAAGGCTGTCTTTGACTAGCCCTGGGAGCTGGGGCATTCCCAGTGTCCTGCTGGCTTGATCCAGGCCTAATCCTTTGCCCAGAACTGACCTTTCACAGTTTACAGAGCACTTTATCTCCTGGCTCAGTGGAGTCTCACAGAACCCTCCAGAGAGAAGGGAATTTATCATCACCCTCCATTTACAAATGAGGAAACTGAGGCTGCGACAGTAACTGACTGACTGCTGCTACCCACCTACAAGTGACCAAATGCAGTCTGAAAGCCACATATATTCTTGCAGCAAATCCAGAGCTGCCCATCACACCACTACCTCCTCCTTCATGGGGTCTTGCTTTGCTCCCATCACTGAGCTCCATGCCCTGGGCAAGCCATCGTTCCTGCCTAGGGAAGTCCACAATCCAAGGAGGAGGGAAGGCTGAAGGGATGAATCTCAACAGAATTGTGCACAGTGAAAGAAACCAATCAAAGAAGAGTACATATTGTATAATTCCATTTATAGAAAACTCTAGAAAATGCAAACTGATCTACAGTGACAGAAAGCAGATCCATGGTTGTTTAGGGAAGGAAAGCAGAAGGAAAGGATTCAAAGAAGCACAAGGAACCTTTTAGGGTGGTAGACATGCTTACTATTTGGTGCTGAGAGTTTCTCCTGTCTGTACATATCTAACTGTACACTTTAAATACACACAGTTTGTTGTATGTCAATTATATCTCAATAAAGCTATTTAAAAAGAGGAAGATAAGTGGGGGAAAGAATGAAGGAAGTTGGCTGGCATATAATTAAATAAGTCTGTGCACAGTCTTAAAATGGGGACACAAAGTACCATGGGCACGTAAGAGACAAAGGTACAGATTCATTCCCAAACAGGAGAGATCAGGAAGGAGTTCTTACAATAGAATTTCAACAAGGCTCAAGGTATGGGTAAGTAAGAGTCAGGTTAAAGATTCAGATGGAAGATGCAGATAGAATTTATTTGGGAAATAGAGAGTGGAGTATTATACACATGCATAACTCCCCAATTTTTGAAGGGCTGAGGTTAAAACTAACAGCTGCAATCCTCTCTATTCTTCAGAAATTCAGACACACGCCCTACTTGGCAGGGAGCTGGTTTTGCTAATAAGATTCCTGCCCTTCTCCCTCCCTCTCTGTGCAGCTCATCCCTCCAGTCCCGCTGAGGCCCCTGCCCTCTCGGATTTCCTCTTTGAACTGAACTGCCAAATATTTGCTGGCTGAGCCATGAACCACCCTAGCTTTCAGGGCCCCAGGTACCCATATTTCAGCCTCTTTCAAACCCCACCATAGGAAGGAGGTTTGGGGAGATACATGTGGGCACATGATGGGAGACTAGGTGCAACATAAAAAGATCTTTCCCTTTTTCTTCCATAACTTTTGGCTTAGTAATTGACATGTGACCATTGGAGAATTTTAAATAGTTTATTAGAATATATTGTGACAGAGAAGAAGGAAATTTAATAATTGTTACAATGCTGTACACTGATTAACTGGCTAATTTGCTCCAAAGCCAATTCTGATCACTGCTCTTATAGTTTGTAAAACATTAATTTGGGTTCGGATGATCCTATTATTCATGTCTTTACATAAAGGACTATTCCAGTGACATATGAAACCCACATATGAAATTGCGGGTTAGCTCTTGCTTTCAATTTTTTGACACATTTGTTGATTTTAAACGGCCTCCTTTCAGAAATTTCCTTATTAATTAAATAAACCACTCAGCCACATTCTCCTCATCTAACTCAGTACCCAAGTATAAGCTCAATTCTGGAGTCCCCTTTCCAACATTGGCTTAAGGGACATTAGTCACTGGGAACAAAACATAGCATTTGAACAGCTGTTTTGAGTATTCAGAATCCAAGCCCTACAAGTCTGGAGAAGGTGGGGGTTGGGGGAAGGAAACCAATATTTACTTACGGAATACTTACTCTGAGCCAGGCACTGGGGACTTCACAGAGGGTATCTCTTTTAATTTTCTCAACAGCTCATTAATGTGTTTTGCCTCCTCTAGGCACGGCAAGGTTAAGAATTTGTAAGATCACACAGCTCATAAATGGTGGAGCTGGAGACTTGAACCCATACAATCTGACTCTAGAGCTTATATTCTTTAATACTTCCCCCTGTATGCTTTGTTAAACCTTCCCAACACCAAGATATAGGTGCCATTATTATCAAATCTGTTTTCCAGATGGGAAAACAGAGGCTCAGAAGAGTAATTTTCCCAACATAAATTAAATGAAGTCCCTGGATTTAAACTCTGTGATCCCAGGCAAGTCACTTCGCTCATCTATCCATCATCCATCCATCCATTCATTAATTCAACAGATAGTGTCAACTGCTTACTCCAGGGACTGTCTTATCCCTAGAGATGAAAAGATATATACAATCTGGCCCTTGCTTTTTAAGAACTCATAATCCAATGAAGAGGGAAAACACCTACACAACAGTAAGACAAATGGCTGCAATATGACAGGTGCTGTAAGAGGTGTCTAAAACAGCCACAAGAACATAGAGGAAAAGCACCAAATTACTTGATGAAGTAAAGCAAGGAGGCCTCTGGAAAGGAGGGGACATGGGGCTAATATGCTCTCCAGGCAGAGAAAGGGGAAAGGGGTTACTCCAGGGAGAGACAGCAACAAAGGCAAAAAATAAATAACATGATATAGTTTAACAGGTCACATATTGAGTGCCTACCACCTGTTTTAAGTGCCATCTCTCTAATTCTTATGTCAATTCTGTGAAGTAGGTATTATTCAGACAGCTAATAGAAGAGGAAACATAGGCACGCAGAGAACAGGCACCTTGCCTTTGCTCACACAGCTAGTAAGGAATAGAGCTAGAATTCAGCCCTGGGCAGCCTGGCTTCAGAGCCCATACCGTCAGCACTCTACTCCGAGTGTTTGGGGCAACTGCTACTAGTTCCTCACAGGTGAGGCAGGCAGTGCGACTGGAATCTGGTCTACAGGGTCTTCCTCTATGCCGGTTTTAGGCCACTTTCTTCATGAAGCCTTAGATGTTCTCCATCTAAGGACCTGGACCTTTTGGGATCCATGAAAATGGTAATACTGTGGTATACGCATGTGTGCTTGTGTGTTGAGGGGTACACCCACCTTTCTCAGGGGAATGATATAATTCCTTTTTTTTTTTTTTTTTTTTTGAGACAGTCTCACTCTGTTACCTAGGCTGGAGTGCAGTGGCATGATCTCAGCTCACTACAGCTTCTGCTCTCGGGTGTAAGTGATTCTTGTCCCTCAGCCACCTGAATAGCTGAGATTACAGGTGTGTGCCACCACGCTTGGCTAATTATTGTATTTTTAGTAGAGTTTAGATGGAATTTCACCATGTTGGTTAGGCTGGTCTTGAACTCATGGACTTAAGCGATCTGTCTGCCTCAGCCTCCCAAAATGTTGGGATTACAGGCGTAAGCCACCATGCCTGGCCTCTATTTGCTTTTGCTTTCGACACAGCCATATCTGCTCATTTTGGGAATATTGGATGTCTTCGGCTCAGCTGGATTCTCTTGGCTTCAATGTCAGTATCTGAATTCTTGTTCATTTTCTGTTTTCCCTCCCCAGACTGACAAGTCCATGAGGACAGCACCCTTGTCCATCTTCTCCACCAGACCACCAGTGTCCAGCACAGTTCCTGGCACACAGTAGGTACTCAATAATTGTTGAATGAACTCTGGGTCTTTGATTAATAATTCATATAGAGAGCAAATTAATTGTGAGTTAACAAATCTAGTTTGGTCAACAACATGCTTCACACTGTGCATTCAGTAGAGCGGGAGGGAATCATGGAAGGGTCTTCAAAGATGAAAAGTGCAGAGACTATTCGCCTAGATCCGTGGTGTACACATGAAGCTATGCTTTTCAAGGAGTGTGCCTTCTGGGATTTCCATCCCTGGTCTGAGGAGCTGTTTGAGCTTTCCAGGTGATTCTGAAGTCACCAGATCAGTACTAAGGGATCTGTTTTGGAAGTCACCAGATCAGTACCTGAGGCATGGCAAGTTTCGGTCCCTTCCTCTTCTAACTTACTTCTTTTTGTCCTCCAAACTCATTCAACTTGTGCTTGAACACGCTCAGCAATGTGAGCTCATTATTTCACAAGGCGGGCTGCCCAATGTAACAACAACGACAACAATCACAACGACACCATGTAGGGACCATACAATGAGCAAGTCTTAGGTGCCGGGTACTATGCTTACCTGCTGCTCACTCCAAAGGCGAGGTGGGTAGTATCTGTCTGCATTTGACAGCTAAAGAAACCGCAGCTCCGACGTTTGGTGACGTTGGGAGTCTCAGCGGCGGCGGGGCAGGGCATGGACCCAGGCCACGTCCCGCCCGCCGCCCGGCTTCCCGCCCACGGGCCTGGGGCTGCGGCGCTGGGAGGCGCGGGGGCGACGGCGGTGCCCGCGGGAGGAGCGGGTGGAGGGAGCCGCCCGCCACGTCAGCACCCGCCCGCCTCGGCGCTCCGCCCGGCCCTCCCGGGCCTCCCCATAGAAGGTAAACCCGGGCCGGATCCCACGAGGGCTGGTGGGGCCGGGCGGCCGGTGGTTTCAGTTTCCGAAGAGCCCGGCCCTGCGCAAACGCAGGCAGGGAGGAGGGATGGGGAAGCCTTCCCCATAGACTGCAGACGAAATGAACGCGCCCCGCCTGAGCGTCACGCGGGAGCGCGCCGACCCAGCGCAGCGCCGCGGCCTCCCAGCCGCCCAAGCCGGGGGTCTCCGCGGGCCCCGACCCCGCAGGGCGCCCCAGGGCGGGCGTAGGCAGCAGCCTCTGTGCGGCCTTAGGGCTCAGGGCGAGGAGAACCGGCCCCACACTCCCAGCCTGGGCCCATCCTCAGGCCTCGGCCAGCCCCTTCCCTCCCTCGCTTGGACGTTCGCGTTCCCTAGGCCTAGCAGACCTCTTACAACGTTTTCCTTCTGAGGAAGAGCGGAGGGACGTGGCCAAGACCCACACGAACTGCAAACACGGGCATCCTCTGTGTGGGGGGACATTTTTCCGGGACCGACAGACCTGGGTCTGAATACCCGTCCTGCCGCTTCCTCGCTGGGTGACCTTTGTGTACCTTTCTCCATCTCTCTCAGCCTCATTATCCGCATCTGTCAAATGCGGATGATGATACCTTACCTCTCTTTAAGATACATTCTGAGGATTAGATTGGATAAATATAGATCATACACATTAAGCACTTAGTGTTCTCAATGGCAATTAACATTATTATTCATTATATTGTTACTACGAATGAGTAATAATGACCCTCAAGATTATTAATGCTACTGTGTCAAAAATATGCTCAATTAAAAATAATTTTTTTTAGAGAAGGAAATAGTTTTATGAAGAGTAATTAAAGAGGAATAACACTGGGTCAGGAAGTATATACACATTATCTCATTTAATATTCAAGCAGCTTCAGAGGGTGGGTGTTATCATCCCCATTCTACAGATGAGGAAGTTGAAGCTTCTGGAGGTTCATTAACTTGCCCACCTCACACACTTTATATGCTTGGTGTCCTGCCCGCCTCTCTCACTGACTTCCTTGACTGCATCCCTCAATCTCCAGTCCCTTTATACCTGCCTGCCTCAGCAAAGACTCCTCCATTTGCAGAGAATGCCATCTTCCCTTCCCTTCCCCAGCTTTCATCAACCTGGAGGAAAGTGAGTCACCTCTGGAAACTGGATAAAGCTCACCTCCTCCAGGCAGCTTTCCTGATTCTCTCCCTCCTCCTCCTATAAAATTAACCCTTCCTTTCTTCTCTTGGTGCCCGTAGTACAAGGCTGCACACACTTATTGCAGGTTGTGTGTTCCCCCCGGGGAGTGTGCCTAAGGCAGACGCCATACTTTTCCACCCTTTGAGGGTTGGTATGGTGGTGTGGTTACAGGCACAGGCTTGGGAGCCCAACTGTTCAGTTTCAGTTTTTAGCTTTACTACCTACTGGTTGTGAGCCTTAACCAAGTGACTTAACCCCTTTCTGCCTCACTGTCGTTATCTACAATATGGAGATTAACAATAAGATCAGCCTTGTGGGTTTGCTATAAGGATTGAATGAGCTAAGATATGGAAAGCACTTTGAACTTCTAATTGTCAGATGTTCACTGAATGAAGGCGGAATGGTGAAGGTCTTGAATGTTACTTACTAACAGATAGTGGGACAGAAAGCATGTTGCAGAGTTAAGAGCAGGGGTGGGTATCAGAGACGTAGGTTATTATCCTGGCTCTGCCTTTAACTTTGTTTGGATTTGGGCCTGTTCCTCCCTCTGTCTGAATCTATTTCCCCTTCTGCAGAATGATAAATTTGGCTCCCACTGCTAGATGACATCAAAGGGTAATATTAAGTGGTATTAATGATCATTCTGTGCCTCTAGGACTTTGCCTGTGTAATGTTCCAAGTTAGGGGTCAAACTTAAAAATAAATGACTGGTTTGCCCCTGTAAGCATGAAGGTCAACCACTGGCTACCATGAACTCGGAGGTAGAGGATTGTGCCAGGTGTGATAACTGCCAGCTTTTTCTGGGCAGTTCTTAGCGCCTGGCATTGGGCCAAGTGCCATCATCGTCCCGTTTAATATTCTCAAGAACCCTATGAAGAAGGCACTACTATGATCCCCATTCTATAGGTGAGGAAACAGAGGGTAGAGGTTAATAAGCTTGTAACTAGTTGGGCAGGATGTAGGATCATCATTTGTCAGGCTTCAGGCCCCAAGACCTATAAAAACCCTCTCTAACACATGCCTGTTCCAATACCTCTGGGGGCAAAGAACCTATCGTCTTTCAAGCCTGTTCATCATTAAGCATCCCAAATAGCCAAAAAGAGTAAGCTGCCATTTTTGCATGAGCTTCATTCATGACTTTGCACTTAGGCTCTAGGTAGACATGATTTGTGTTAAGGGTTAAGAAAAGGGAGAACATAAATTCCCCCAAGGTGGGGTTTCAGAAGCAGTTTACCGTGGGGTGGCCAGAGGACAGAAGCCTCTGCTCCTACTTTTTTGGGCCTCACTCCTGAGCCCCCCACTGACAGGGTCCTGCCTGGGGACACCACTGTGGGATGCTAAGGAATTTCACTACAGCCTTGGTTGGGAGTGGGCTGAATTCAAAGCATCAGAAATTTGCATCTATAATTCCCAGTCAATTGAGATACAGTTCCTTGGAGGTGAGGTTTGGAGTGTGGTGGAGTTAGTGAACAATTAGCAAAAAGTTAGGCTAAATCAGGCCTGCAAAACTGGAGGGAGAAATTATTCCAAGTTTTCTTCTGTTTTCTTTCAAAAAAAAAAAACACACACACACACACACACACACACACACACACAAATACCCTGCTCAAATAGCTCCAGAGGCTCACCTTTCCAAACGGGAGAAAGTTCGCACTCCTTGGGGTGGCATTCAAGGCCTTCCACAATCTAGTTCCCACTCACCTTTTTCGCCTTTCTCCCATCGTATTTCCAGCTCCACTCCCATCCAAAGAATCCTGCATGATCCCCTGAATACTCCAAGCCTGTTCTTGCCTCTGTGCCTTTGCATATGCTATTCCTCCTGCCCCACGGCACACCACCACAGATGTCACAGCTAGATGAAAACAACAATCCTGTTATAAAATGTGTTGGTTTTCCTCTCCCATTCCTAGATAGTCCCTACTAAGAGAGAACCTTTGCTGCCTCTTTGGAATTACAACTGAGAACACAGCAAAACAAATTTAAAAACACCAGCTAGAAACACTGAAGGTTAAGGCATCAAGTGGGTCCCCAAAGCATCGCTGGAAGACCAAAACCTATAAAGCTGAGTATCAGTGTGGTTTGGAAGTCTTGAGTTGCTACCAAACTAATTTAAGGATAATGTGTTCCTAAGTTTGAACAATTTGCTATATGGATGTTATGCTAAAACCCAGCAACAGGACTAAAAAGCATTGTTAGGGAAACCTCTACAATTTTTTCAGAAAGTTACCCAAGCAGGGGAAACCTTCTCAGGAGCATTTTTAACATATCATTTTGTCACAGGTTTCAATAATTATGAAATGCGATTCAGGGCCGTTTTTCAGGATATCAAAACCTTTGCATGAAGTAAAGTCACCATATCATCTGGCTTACCTAGGAGGTTCTGGTTTATGCTCCTTGTCCTGACATGATTCCTAATAGTTCCCCTTTGATTATCAGGTACCTTAATTTGGAAAGTAAATTATATGATCACTCTAGCACTGGGTAACCAAACAAGAGCTTGTCTAAGTGGTTGCTTTGCTAAGGTTTTGCCATCTGTTGGACTCCAGTTCACGTTTCAAGACGCAGCCTCTGTCACCTCCTCTGTAACAGGATTAATCTGCACTCCCACAGCACTGGGCACTCACCTTCATTCACTCACAGATCCTCTTTGGCTTTGTCTCCACTAAGCACTGGGTCCCCTCACCCAGAACCACAGTGTGTTCTGTGCATCTCCCTGCACAAATCCTGGCTACAGTAGACTCTTGGCAAGAGGTTGTGGAGTGAATTATTTTGGACAGAAATTTCCCCAAGAGGATTCAGTTTTGCTTTATTTTATTTTCAGTCATCAAAAGAGTAAAAGTGTTTCTAGAAACTTGTTAGGCCTTAACACTGAACATTGAAAAAGGGATATGAACTACAAATGCCTTCAAAAGGAAAGTCAGTCAACATTTAGGAAAGTGATTAGAAGTGCTCAAATATGCTTCTTGTTGTTGTTAAACGTTAAAGCTTTATCAAGCTTCTTTAATAGTTTTTTTGTTTGTTTTTGTTTTTGAAACGGAGTCTCAATCTGTCGCCCAGGCCGGAGTGCAGTGGTGCTATCTCGGCTCACTGCAACCTCTGGCTCCCAGGTTCAAGCATTTCTCCTGTTTCAGCCTCCCAGGGAGCTGGAACTACAGGCATGTGCTACCATACCCAGCTAATTTTTGTATTTTTACTAGAGACGGGGTTTCACCATAATGGTCAGGCTGGTCTTGAACTCCTGACCTTAGGTGATCCACCTGCCTCGGCCTCCCAAAGTGCCGGGATTATAGGCATGAGCCACCATGCCCAACCTTTAATAGTTTTTTAAATTTAGAATTCTAGCAGTAACTCTACTCTTACTAAAAAGAAACTTTTACTTTCCACTCTTTTGTATCCTCCTTTGACAAGTATGTGTTGCTTTTTCTTTAACATGTATGTTTCTTATTAATGTTATATTCCTTTTTAACTAGAAAAATTTTATTAGAAAAGATACAAGTATTGAAACAAAAAATCAGTTTCCTGTGAGCTCTGAGAGATCATTGAGATAAATCCTTTTATTTTATATTTCAAAGAGTATCTGCTGGGCATGGGAGGTTGAAAGGGAAGGAGGAAAAACTAAGCAACTAACAGGGGCCCAAAGAATTTAAGGAATTCAGCAGAAGCCTCACAGGCAATATGAGGCAGAGTCAATATTGGAACCCAGTTCTCTGAATCCGTGTCTCTTGATCTTTGCACCACACTCCTCTAATTTCTTTGGACTGGCAAAAGGCATTTGAGCAGAGATACTCTTGTCATCCCTGGAGTTAGAATGTGAGCTCCATGCCTCAACTAGGATTATTTGGATGAAGTTAAACTGTGCAAAGCTCCAAATTCAAAGGAGTCAAGGAGAAAAATTATCTATGAATAAGGGTTTATATTTCCTTACTTGCTGAGTGAACTTGGTCAGGTTATTTAACTTCTCTGAGGCTTAGTTTTCCTGTCTTTCATATGGGGCTAATAGTATGTTTCTTGTAGGATTTGGCGAGGTTTCAATGAAATAGTGTGCATAAAATACACACCAGTTTTTAGAAGTGGGAAACATTCAATAAATTATAGGCATAATAATAATTATTATTATTACTGCTCTGCTACCCAGGCTTGTATTGAAGGAGAACTTATTAATTTCAAATAGGCAGTATGCAGACAGTTCTTTCTGCTCTAATACTCAGGTGCCAATTCCATAAGCAGTTTGACTTAAGAAATCTGTTTACTGAGGAGGTGGTGATTGAAATTGGGATCATAGATAGAGGAGCCTGCATGACTGGTCTCCCTGTCACCAGGCATTTTCCTGTTTCCTAGATTCCTTGATATCACTTTTTTTTTTTTTTTTTTTTTTGGCTTGGGCTTTGCAAAACTTCCTGGTGGGTAGTTTTAGTCATCCTTCCTAGCAGTTTGCAAGAGTATGTTATGAAGCTGGAAATCATTTTAAAAATGTCCTGATGTGCCAGAAAAAGGGAAAAAGAAGAAAGATGGCTCCTCATGTTCATTCATTTGAAATATTGGTTACTAGTTCCTGTTTCTTTAATCTTTAATGGGAATTTTCTTTTCTTTTTCTCTTGTCTTCACAGACTTCTATTTACTATTGAAAAGAAAAGCAACCATAATATTCTGGCATCTACAAAGGAGAGCCATTTACTTAAGCATCTACCTACTCATTTGACATATATTATTAAATACTTTTTGCATTATGCCCTGTGCTAGGCAGTGACATACAGACATGCAGGTTACATAAACTGTTTATGGAACATGGACTCTTACAGACCTAGGCTCAAATCTCTTCCATTCCTATAGATGGGAACTCAGGCAGGTTAGCTGCTTATCTCTCTGAACCAGCTCCTGCTCTCAGATTCCCTATCTCAGCCATAGCATCACCATCATCTTCTTGTCCCTGTTCAGAAAGCTCAGAATGATTTTATTCTCCTCCTTAACCCTCTACATAATGTTCTGTCCATCACCCAGCGATGCACGATTTAATTCCTAAATATTCATTGAATGTATCTTCCCCGACATCTCCAATTTATTTAACAAATATTCACTGAGAGCCTGCTCTGTCCCAGGCCCTCGGCTGGCACAGGGATAGGTGTCCCCAAGGAGCTCCCTGACTGGTCAGGTGCATCCATAAATACACAATTTCTCAGTAGCAAGTGGGTGCAGTGATAATAAAAGCCCACTTTTATTGCACGCTTAATCACTGCTAGACACTGTTCTAAGAGTGTTAAACACATTAAACCACTTAATCACCACAATAACCCTAAGAGATAGGTAATATTATTATCTTTACTTCATAGATAAGGAAACCAAGACAAAAGAGTGAATAAGCAACTTGTCCAAAGTCACCCAACTCATTAGCAGTGGAGGAAGGTGTAATGGCTTGAAAAGCTGGGATAAAAGCTGTGGCTGTAACCACTACTGGGCTCAGGTTCTGTTTCGAGGGCATGGGAAAGGGATTCCTGGGGAGGAGCTTCCAACCATATTGAAGGAACTTCTCTGAGCTGTTGTCTATGCTGAGCCTTATAATGTGAGTAGGGTTAAGCCAAAACAATCCTCCCCATCCCCCCACACCCTGCTGTGTGGGCCTCACCTTGACCAGTTTCTTCATTGGTCCCACTCTCATTGGTCCATTCTTCCCACCTATGCCACCATGAGCTTTCTAATCAAATCTGATCATTTTATCTTTTCTTTTTTAACTTCTTTAGATAAAATATCTTGCTCTGTTGCCTACATTGGAGTGCAGTGGTGCAATTATAGCTCACTGCAGACTCAACCGCTTGGTTGAGTCGATCCTCCTGTCTCAGCTGATCCTCCTGTCTCAGTCTCTTGAGTGGTTGGGTGGCTGGGACTACAGGCATGTGCCACCACACCCCACTAATTTTTAAAATAATTTCTTGTAAAGATGAGGATCTCCTTATGTTGCCCAGGCTGGTCTTGACCTCCTGGACTCAAATGATCCTCCCACTTCATCCTCCCAAAGTGCTGGAATTATTGGTGTGAGCCACCCTGACTAGCTTTAATGTTTTGGAATGTCTTTCTGTCATCCACAGGATAAAGTCTAAACCCTTCAGCATGACCATGAGGCCTCCACAATGCGTCCCGCCTAACTCCCAGCCTTGCCCTACCCTCCCTGCCTTCAGCCACACTCACCTACTGGTAGGCCCACTTCTGCCTCCATCTGTGTCAGATTCTATCCCTCAGCTCCTACGAGGCCTTCTACACTCATCTTTCTAGGATGCCTTCCTGGATCCCACAGGCAAAGATAACTACTCTCAATAGTACACCCATCACACCCCAAATACATGTATTTTAGCTCTTTTCCTTTTGAGTTGGAACAGTTGACTTTTGAATCTGTCTACTTTATTTTATAGTGAGCCCCTTGAAGGATATTTCCCTGATCCTAACAGGGCCTGGCACTAGTGAACCCTTAGAATGAATGAATGAATGAATGAATGGTTAAATGAATGAATACTAAGAACCAGGATCAGACTTTAAGCCTTTTTATCTGTTGTAGCTCACAGCATAATGCTGAAGACATTCAGTATCCAGTTAAATATTGATTTTCCTTTAGACATCTATGAGATACAATCATGCCCCAACAGAACTAGAAAAGGGTAAATACTTTTCTAAATATCTGGGATTGTTGTCCAGGCTGTGTCACCAACTACCACGTGACCTTGGGCAAGACATCAACATTCCATTTCCTCAGCTATAGTACTGCCATGGAAAGTCTAAAAGGGCATGAGTGCTGAACAGCTTTGTAAACTGTAAAGCACTGGGCAGTCCAGAGATATCACTGGCTTCATTCCTTCAGCTAATCTCCAAGGATCAATCTAAATGGTATACTCGGTGCTACTGCAGGCCATGGGGCGACACTTTCCCACCCTTTCTCCTCTTGGCCTGAGTCCAGGAAGATTTCCATCTGTACCTTGTCTGCAAGCCAGACTCTGAACCTAGGATTTGGAAAAACAGGCAGGTTATATTCGTCCAGGTGTATCCTGTCTACATACTGAGCTGTGAGGCCAAGTTTGTTCTCTGAATAAAGTGAGCACACACATGTGCGTGTATGTATATGTGTGCTTTCATTAGCAGCACGAGGTTCAGCACAATAGAGGCAGCTGTGGAGTAGTGGCAAGAGCTCCGAACTTGGCATCATTTGGTTCTTAATTTCATCATTGTCATTCCTGCACATGCTGAGTGACTTTGGTTATATATTTTAACCTCTTATGGCCTCTCTCCCTCATCTCTAAAATGAGGCAATGCATTTGCCATAGATTCATTGTAAAGATTATATAAGGAAGGTAAGGTAGCTAGCACAGTGCCTGGTGTATGGTACATACTACATATATATTTGGTTGTTAATTTCTATTTCTATTAATGATAATTTTAACTAACATTTTGTATGCACTTTATATGCATCAGGCTTTATATCAGGCTAAGCATTTTACATGTATTATATATGTATATGAGTAAGTCTCGTGACAACCTTAAAAAATAGTTATAGTTGACCGTTGAACAACTGCAAGGGTCCATTTACATGCAGGTTTTCTCCCATCTCTGCACCTCTCAGACAGCAAAATCAACTTCTCCCTTATTCCTCCCCCTGAGCCTACTCAACATGAAGACAGAGGATGAAGGCATTTATTATGATCCACTTCCACTTAATGAATAGTAAATATATTTTATTTTCTTTATGATTTCCTTAACAACATACTCTTTTCTCTAGCTTACCTTATTGTAAGAATACACTATATACTAATAGTGCATTTAACATACAAAATACATGTTAATTGACTGTTTATATTATTGGCAAGATTTCCAGTCAACAGCAGGCTACTAGAAGTTAAATTTTTGAGTCAATAGTTATAAGTAGATTTTCAGTTGTGTTGGGGGTTGGTGCCTCTAATCCCCACGTTGTTCATAAGTCAACTGTATTGTTATTCTTTCTTATAGACTGGAAAACTGACACTTTGACGGGTTAAGCTGCTACCCCAAGGTCAGAATAGAGCTGGTAATTAGAGGAACCAGGGCTCAGATACATGTCTCTATATCCTAAATCAATATTTTTGGAACTTCCAATGCGTATATGTCTGTTGAAGTCAACATTTTTGCCCTTATTGCCAGGAAATTATACTAAAGAGACAATAAAATAGGAGGGAAAGTAGAAGACTCAAGTAATTGAGTATAAGCTTAATTACATAAGTGTCTATACAAACAGGCACACTAAGGAAAGTGTTGTCGACTGAAATGGGTTTGCTAAGAAGAAGGAGGAAGAAGCACATTAATTGAGTCATTACTTATAATGAACTAACAGATACTGTCTGAAAAATAGAGAGAACTAAGGATGTTTTATAAAGCTATAAATTGATAACCACTAAAATAGAAATGTAACCCATCCTAAATAGCAGAAAAAGCACAAACAAAAAAAACAAAATAGAACTGTTTTTTATAGTAAATGACATACATGCATACATACATACATACATACATACATAAATGCAAGCTAGCCTGACTTCTGATTCTGGCCAACATGAATAAGAGGGACTGGATTTATTTTCACACTTGAAACAACCAAAAATTCCAAAGTATATGCAATAATGCTTGTTAAGACACTGGACATCAGGCAATAAAGGACAGCAATCCCTGAAAGAAAGGAAACAAATGAGGTGAGCACTACAAGTGCTTCAGTTTACTGCCTGGAGGGAGTGTCCAGGCTGTGACATGAGGAAGGAACCCAGAGAGAGTCCATCAGACTTCTGGAGTGGAGGAGATGAAACTGAGGGTTCAGAGAGACCATGGTAGGCAGAATTCATAGGACAGAGCACTGGAGAGGATAAAGCCACAGGGAGAGAAGACTTCAAAGATCCACAGAAGATTCTGGTCAGCACACGCTTGTGAGGAAGTTATCCAAAGCTGGGGGAAGAACCCAACAAAAGGATTAGAAGGAAAAATACCCATCGCTCCCGTACTTGCGAATAAGCCATGGGTCAAAGAAGAAATCAGAAGGAAATTATGAAGTATTTCAAACTGAATGAAAATCAGAATACCATACATTAAAATTTGTGGAATGCTGCTAAACAGTACTTAGGGAAAACCACCTCTATTAGTAAGCAAATGAATGACTTCAGCTTCCACCTTAGAAACTAGTAACAGAAGAGCAAATCAAACCCAGAGTGAGTGGAAAAAGAAAGGGATAAAAATCAGAATGACAATCAATATAACAGAAAATAGAAAGATAGTGAAGAAAATCAGTGAAACTGAAAACCGGTTCTTTGAGAAAATCAAGAAACCTCTGGAAACTTGGATAAAATGGAAAAATTCTTGGAAAGACATGAACTACCAAACCTCACTTGAGAAGAAATAGGTAACCTGAATTGTCCTAAATCTATTAAGAAAACTGAGTTTGTAGTTGAAAATCTCTCCACAAATATAATTACAATCACAATTAGTTTCACTGATGAATTCTACCAAACAATTAAGGAAGAAACAGAAATTTGACACAAACATCCTGAAAACTGAAAAGGAGAGAATACTTTCCAACTCATTTTTAGATGCTATAACTACCCTGATACCAAAGCCAAATATATTAAAATGGAAGAAAAAATAAAACCTACAGACCAATGTCCATAATGAACATAAATCTAAAAATTCTAAATAAAATTCTAGCAAACTGAATCCAGCAATATGTGAAAATAATAATACATATACCCAAATGGAGTTTATTCCAGGAATAAAAATTTGGTTTAGTATTAAAAATCAGTTAATGACATTTATTTTATTAACAAGGCAAAAAAGAAAAATCATGCTTATCTCAATAGATGAGACATCCATTCTTGACAAAATCTCTAAGTAAATTAAGACTAGAAGGGAACTTCCTCAACTTGATAGAGAGCATATAAGAAAAATGTACAGCTAACATCATACTTAACAGTGAAAGACTAAATGTATTGGGGAAAAGCGATGATATCCACCCTCATTACTTCTTTTCCACATTATAATGGAGTTTCTGTCCAATGCGATAAGGCAAGAAAGAGAGGAAATCCAGATTGGGAAAAAAAGAAAACTCTTTATTCTCAAAAACATGATTGCGCCCAGTGCAGTGGCTCATGCCTGTAATCCCAGCACTTTGGGAGGCCAAGGAGGGTGGATCATTTGAGATCAGAAGTTCAAGACGAGCCTGGCCAACTTGGTGAAACCCTGTCTCTACCAAAAATACAAAAATTAGCCAGGCATGATGGTGCACGCCTGTAGTCCCAGGTACTTGGGAGGCTGAGGCATGACAATCCTCACTTGAACCTGGGAGGTGGAGGTTGCAGTGAGCAGGGATCATGACGCTGCACTCCAGCCTGGGTGACAGAGTAAGACCCTGTCTAAAAAACAAACAAACAAAAAAAACCCATGATTGCCTAGTGAAAAATCTGATGGAATAGAGAAAAGTAGTACTAGAAGTAATAAGCGAGTTCAGCAAGATTTCAAGATACAGGATTAATATTATATTAAAAATTATATTTTTATATCATAGCGATGAAAATTGAACATTTAATTTGTAGAAAATAACCTTTACAATAGCAAATGTGAAGTACTCAGGGATAAGTCTGACAAAAGATGTCAGACACTGTACACTGAAAACAACAAAACATTGCTGAGAGAAATTACTGAAGACAATAAAATGGAGAGATGCACCTTATTCATGGGTCCAAGGACTCAATGTTGCTAAGAGGTAAGTTCTCCCCAAATTTATCTAGATTCATTCTAAAACTTATATAGAAATGTAAAGGACCTTGAACATCCGAAACGACTTTGAAAAAGAACAAATTTGGAGAGCTAGCAGTACCTGATTTCAAAGTACATTATAAAATTGCAGTGATCAGAACAATGTAGTATTGGTGTAAAGGTAGACAAATAGATCAGTGGAACAGAATATAAAGTCAAGAAATAGATCTATAGATATATGGGCAGCTGATTTTTGACAAAGGTACAAAGGCAATTTAGTGTTTTCAACAAATGGTTCTAGAACAATTGGATAATCCATATGAAAAAATATTGATGTTTGATCTATACCTTGGATCATATAAAAACATTAACTAAAAATGGATCATAGACCGAAGTGTGAAACCAAAATTTATAAAACTTTTAGAAGAAAACATAAGCATGGTCTATAAAAGAACAAATTGATAAATTAGACTTCATAAAAAATTAATAACTTATTTTCGAAAGATAATGAAAAGACAAGCTGCAAACTGGAAGAAAATGTGTGTGAAACATTTATCTGATAGAAAGACATTTAGAGACTATATAAATAACACTCAAAATGTAATAGTAAGAAAACAGAGAGTCCAAGAGATTTGAACAGGCACTTCACCAAGGGAAATATATGGATGGCAAATAAGCATATGAAAAGATACTCAACATCATTAGAGAAAAGCAAATTCAAACCACAGTGAAATACCAGCACACACTTATTAGAATCACCGAGGTTAGAAAGACCAGCCATCTCAAGTATAGGTAAGGGTGTAGAACAAACAGAATGCTCATATACTGATGGTGGGAATGTAAAATATTGCAACACTTTTAGAAAATAGTTTGGTGGTTTCTTAAAATGTTCAACATGCACCTACCTTATGAGTCATTCCACTGCTAGGTACTACCCAAGAGAAAAACAAGTATATGTTCATACAAATACTTGTATATGAATGTTTATCACAGCTATATTTGTAATCACTAAAAATAGAAAACAACACAAATGTTTATCAAGAGGAAAATGGATAAAAAAATTGTGGCATATCCATACAACAGAATACTATTTAGCAATAAAAAGAAATACATGCAGTATTATGGATGGAAAGCAAAACTATGCTTAGTGAAAAGAACGTCAGAAAAACAAGGGTACATAATGTATGATCCCATTGATAGAAAAATCTAGAAAATGCAACTAAAACTACAGTGATAGAAGGCAGATCCTTGGTTACTGAGGGTGAGGCGGGTGGAGCAGGCTGGTGGGAAGTGAACCAGGATGGGAGGGAGAGGTTGCAGAAGGAAATTTAGGGTGTGATGGATACGTTTCCTATCTAGACTATAGTGATGACTGAATGGATATATATGTATGTCAAAACTTTTTACAAGTGTATACTTTAAAATATGTTGACTTAATCATTTATAAATTATATTTCAATAGTTATTGCAAATATATATTTCTTTAAAATTAAAATGTACATATAGCTGAGACTATAACATAAAATTAAATGACAAAAACAAAAGCCAAACATAGCTCTTAAATTAATAAGTATAGATGAACTTTAATTTGGCTACTAAGAGAAAAAGACTATCAGACTGGATCATAAAGCAAAACCCCAAATTGTCCAAAAAGATTAAGAAAATAAAGTGATGAGAAAATGATGTATAATAGACAAATTCAAACATAAAGAATACTAAGATTGCCATTCATATGAGAAACTGCAGAATTGAGGTTAAAAAAAATAAAACCTAAATCAAACAAGGAGGGGGTATGCTACAATGATGAAGTGTGTAATTCGCAACGAGGCTACAAGAATTTTGAAAATCTATAGCCAAAATAACACATCAGAAGTATTCATAAAGCAAAAATTAAAAGAACTGTAAAAAGACATTAACAAAATAATCATGATACAAAAAATGTAACCCATTTTCTCAATCCCCAATAGATCAAGTGGATACATAAATAAATAAATACATGCATAAGTAAGTAAAATACATAAATAAATGTAACAAAGATCTAAATAACAAATATAAAGCCAATTTAGTTGATATATTTCAAACTATAAACTCTGAAAATAGAGATCATGTTCTATGTTGTTTTCAAATGTTCATTATATACTCATGAAAATTTATCATATATCAGCTGCCCAAACCTCAAACATTCCAAAATGCAGAAATACTCATGGTAATATTCTCTTCTTACAAAGCAACCAAATAAGAAAGTTATAATAACATTTAAAAATTAATTTAGTGATGCATATACTTCAGTTAAATAACTTCTAATTTAGACAGAGAAGTTTTAAAACAACATTAATGAAAATATTATATATCAAAACCATGAGATACCATAAAGCAGTCTCAGAGGAAAATTCATACCTCAATACTTATAGGAATTAAAAAGTACAGAAACAAATAGACCAAACATGTCAAAAATTTAGAAAAAGAGGCTGGGCGTAGTGGCTCACGCCTCTAATCATAACACTTTGGGAGGCCTAGGCAGACAGCCTGAGCTCAGGAGTTCGAAATCAGCCTGGGCAACATGGTGAAATCCCGTCTTTACTAAAATCACAGAAAATTAGCCAGGTGTGGTGGCAGGCGCCTGTAATCCCAGCTACTCGGGAGGCTGAGGCACAAGAATCGCTTGAACCTGGGAGGCAGAGGTTGCAGTGAGCTGAGATCACACCACTTCACTCCAGCCTGGGCAACAGAGCAAGACTCTATCTCAAAAAAAAAAAAAAGAAAGAAAGAAAGAAAAAAAGTAGAAAAAGGAATAACCAAATAAACTGTTGGAAAAGAAGGAAGGGTGACAGTTAAGCTGAGATTCAAAAGATGAGGAGTGAGCAGTTGGGGAATGGATGGGCTGAGGCGAAGAAAAAGAAAGTGCAAAGCCACAAAAAATGGAAAAAATGCTAATGTGGCCGGAGCTTAGAGGACCAGGGAAATAGGGCAAAGGGAGGTGAAGAAGTGGAACATGCAGGACCACAGGGGCCAAAAGGAGCTTGAAGGCTATGCTGCCTGCATGGGGACACGTGGGCATGATCTATGCAGTGGTGCCACAGGAGTGGAGTCACATGTTAGCAGGATTGCTTTGGCTGCAGGGCAGGGAAATGGATGGAGGCAGTGAAGGAGGGAGATGACTAGACATGCGATTATATGTAGAGGAGGAAGATGGTGCCCGGCCTGGAGACATCAATAGGAAACCCTTGCCTAGTGTTCACAGTCAAACTTGCCTTCCAGAATTGGGTTCAGCTCCAGAAGTGGCACTTCCAGAAAGTCTGCGGCAAACTTGAGACTCTTTAGCTGAGCACCAGAGCACCAAAGTATGAACGAGTTTGAGACCAAGTGAAGGGGTGACTCAAACAACCCAGGCTATCTGGCTTGTAAACACAGAAACCAGAAACCATCATGGTTTCCCTCACTCTGAGTGAGGAGGCTGCCATGTCTCAGAGTCCATGCTGTCCCCAGAGAGGCATCCAGGTTCCAAGAAAAGGCCAAGAAGTAGAGGCTGAAGGTTTCTGGGCTTTCCCAAGGAGTTAATAAGATTGATTTCTTTTGAAGGAGTGCAGACTCTTTTCTGCTGCCCCTTCTTTTTATAAAGGCATCAGTCGTTTGAGTCACTTGGGAATAAAACTGTTTTTGTGGAGAAGATTTCTGTGGGCGCCCGAGTAGGAGTTGGGACGGCTGCTGTCAGGGGATGGGAGAACATATGGTGGTCTGTTGTGAATGTGATCTGTTTTTTGTGTTGTTGTTAAACTTCCTCTTGTTAGCATTGGGCCAGTTATGTAAGAGCTTGAGGGTCCATATGGTTTGTTGCATAAGATGCCAAGGAGGAACATGGTTTGCCATTGCCTTGCAGCTCCTCCAATTGTGAATTTAAAACATGTGGCCACAGTGTTATATTTGGGCGACGGAATCAAGTAGTCCTGGACTTGAATATCAGTTCCACCACTGGTTAGCTATGTGACCCTGGGCAAGTTACCTAACCTCTTTGAGACTTAAACTCTCAAAGACTCAATTTCCTTCTGTGCAAAATGGAGAAAATAGTGCATACTTCATATAGCTGTTAAGAGGATACAGAATTAATAATGGTAGTTACAATTTATTGAGTATCCAAAATTTGCAATACTATGTGCTTTATAAATATTGCTTTGTTTAAACCTCACAGAAACTCTTGGAAGTAGCTGAAGGGTTACTGAGGATTGGCTCAGTTTTCTCTTTGAAACATGGAACGGCTTTCCTCATCTAATAAGATGTGTGGAGCTAAGATTCACACATATGTTCCTGCCAAGAAGAACCATTGACATTGGGCCTCACTGTCTCCAGTGCTGGTGACGCACTAGCCACATAACAGGGGCCAAGTAAATGTGATTCTAGACTGTAAGCTCCGTGAGGCAAGGCATTTGGACAATTTTGTTCACGACTGCATTCTCAGGTCTAAAAATAGTGCCTGGTGAAGAGTAGGCATTCAGTAACAATTTGGGACTAAAGAAATGGATTCTGTATTTATGACATAGTTGTCAGTTCCGGAGGTGGAACTGCTTGGTTTTGAATCTCAACTCTGCCATTTACTAGCTGTGAAAATAGCTAATTCAGTTAGTTGGTTCATTTTCCAGCACTGTCTTCTCATCCGTATACTGTGATTACTGGTAACTTCCTCTCGATAACTGTCCCTTTCCCAGTTTTCTTCTGGATGCATAGATGAATCCTCTATCCCAGGCTTATTCATCTATACCCTGACCCGATTTAAAAAGGAACAAAACCCCAAACAGAAAATTGCAACAACAAACTTACCTGTGCTTTCTGGAGCTCCTATAATATCTTATCCTTACTAATACAAATATATGACAAGATTAATACGTTACCTTTATCGAGGGCTTTGCATCTCAGCAAGTACATTCTTGAAACATGGTGATTTAACCCGTGGCATAATTGCTTACTGGTAGAATTACAGTCAACCTATAGGAAGTCATTACTAAGAAGGGTTCTTAGGTGTTATTCTGGCTCAGTGGAAAAGGTCATGTTCAATTGGTGATGCCTGCGGAGGTGTGGAGAGAGGTGCTTGGGGCTTAAATGCCATCCTGGACTAAGCTGATCTTCCCATATTTTAGAGCTGAGGAAACCGACTAAGCCTCTATCAAGGAAAAATGACTTGCTCAAAATAAATAATTAGGTTTCAGAAGCAGCATTATACTCCTGCTTTTTTCTGATTCACAGTTCGGTGCTCTTGCCCTAATCTTCCAACCTACTGGTTTGAACCAAAGCTTACGCAAAAAAACAAAAAAAGAGGGGGAAGGAGAATTAACCTTTATGGAGCACCCATCCTAACTCTCCACAAGACACTTTAAAAGCATTTTCTTTTATCCTGTGAGGTGGGCAACATTTCTTCCATTTTATAGATGAGGAAGCCGAGTCTCAGAGAAGTGATGTAATTTACCCAAGGTCCCAGGGCCAGAGAGGGAAGCCTGACCCGATCTAGATCCTTATCCCTGCATCTGTGGATGATTTGAACCCACGCTCCAAGGCTAAATAGTTGTCCACCCCACAGGTTCAAAAGTTGAGCATCCCTGCTCTCCCACTTACAGAACTAGCTATGAATGAAGCCCTGGGCAAGTGACTTGACTTCTCTGGGATAATTTTTTCATCCTGAAATAAGGACAATCAGCATACATTCTTTATAGAATGTAATGAGGATTAAGTAAATTCAAGCACATAAAATGATGAATACAAGGCCTGTCCCATAGTAAGTACTCTTTTAATATTAGTTCAAAACCAACAAACCCAACACACACAGCCTCCCTCCAGTGCCCTGAGAGGGTATAGGTGCTAGGATGGCCCACACAGGACCCAGGGAAGCTGCAGCCAGGCCCCGCCTCCTGACGCCTTTGCTCCGTGTTTTGGCACCAGGCCTGGGACTGAGGAGTCCCCATTCCTCTCTCCCGTCAACTCAGCAGAACAAGCTGTTTCAAGGGAAGGTGGTTCCCCTTGAGAAAATGTTCTCGCACGCCCTGGAGGCTCTTGCCCTGCACGTCGGCAGTGATCAGCCCGGACAGGGCCTGGGCCCCACCCTGCATAGCCATTCTTTCAAAGTCTGGATCCTGCCGAGTCATAAAAGGTAGTGTGTGGTCTGGACAGCTGTGGTCTTCCAGCAGAACTCTTTGCCGATAACTTTGAACCAGCTTTGTCTCTGCGTGCCTCAGTTTCAGGCCCTTTAAAATGAAGTGGAAATGATCTGTCTGTCAATTCTTTGGTAGGAAGGTTGGGAGAGACCACTGGAGACCCTGCCTCTTCTACCTCTTTTCCCATGCCCTCTGAAAATGTCTGCAGCCTGACCTCTGTCCCCTCGATGCCAAACAAAACCGCCCTGGCCAAGTCACTGCTGTAAATCTAAATGACACTCCTCAGCAGCAGCGGGAGCACCCTGTCCCTGCATGTTCTCTGCCACTGTGGCCTCTGAATCTCTTCCTCCCTCTCTGGCCACTTTCTCATTCACCTTTAAGGGACCCTTTCCTTCCTTCAGTCCTTAAATGCTGAAATTTCTCCAAGATTCAGTCCCCAATCTCCTTTCTCCTCACTCCATATACTCCCACAGTGGTTAATACCATAAGCCTGGGCTGAAGTCACTCTGAGAGCGTATGGAGTTGGGAGAAAGGAGGTTCTCCTACACCGTGTATTCCTCATCCTCACCACCCAATCATCCAACCCGTGATCCAGATCTCAGAGAAGTGCACCACAATTCATTCAATAAATGTGTAATGAACACCTTCCAGGTGCAGGTACTGTTCAAGGAGTAAAGACTACAGCAAAGGACAGGACACAGTCGTGGCTCTTACAGCGCTTAACACTCCTTCCTACCAGGATGTCCAAGGCCCTGGGGCTCATTGCAACTCCAGCTCCCTTCTTCCTCACCCTCTCTGTGCAATTGGCCACCAAGTCTGGCCAGTTCTGCTTCTGTAGTATCACTTGAGTTGGTTCCCTCTTTTCAGCGTGTTCTCACTGCCATGACTTAGTTCAGGCAACTGCTTCCAACCTGGTTTCCCACCCTCACTCTTGCCCCTTCCAATCCACTGTACACTGAAGCCAGAGCTATTTTTTAAAAACATAAATCTGGTTATGCTTCTCCTTTGCTTAAACCCTCCATGAGTCCTTCTCATCACCTTAATGATGAAGTCTAAGTCTCTTAGCTAGGTAGATGTGTATCAGTCAGGAAGGAGTTCTATTAGGGAAACTGAATCAGTAAGAGATCAAGATTCTATCTATCATCTATCTGTCTGTCCGTCTACCTACCTATCATCTGTCTTATCTAGCTATCTAATTTATCTATTTTTCTTATCTACCTACCTATCTATTGAATCTATATATAATCTATCTTATCTGTCCATCTGATCTATCTATCTAGAGATTTACTTCAAGGAATAGGCTTCTGTAGTTGTGGGATCTTGCTAGACATGTCTGAAATATGCAGGGCAGGTCAACCAGCTGTCAACTCTTGGGCCGAGCTGAAGCTGCAGTTCACAAGCAGAATCCTTTCCCTCTCAGGGAAATCTCAGTCTTGCTCTTAAGGCCTATCAAGGGATAGAATGAGGCCCACTCAGGTGATTGAGGACAATCTTCTTTATAATATCTAATACAGCTAATATTAAAGCCAACTGATTGTAGATATTAACTATATTCACAAAATACCTTGTCAGCAACACCTGGATTAGTGTTTGATTGAATACCTGGGCACTACAGGCTAGCCAAGTTGACACATAAAACTAACCATCCCAATGAGGTGCTTTTGGACCTGATTGATACCTGTCTCCCTCACCTCTTTTCTTCCCACTCCACACTGAGGCTCCGTCACCCCTTGCAGTATGCCAGCTGGCCTTCTGACATCTGTCCTTGCACAGGCCTAGAATCTTCTCCACCCTTTTCCTAGATAACTTCTATTTGTCTTTAAAACCACTCAGATGCTTTTTCTTCAGGAAGCCTTTCCTGGTTTTCCCCCCACCCAATCCTCCCACTCTCAGTTAAGCACATTGGCTCTGAGTTTATAAAGCCCCTACTAATCACGTGAGATGGAAACTGCCTCAGGGCTGCCAGGTCTGCCTCAATAGTATGTGAACAGCTCTAGAACAAAAACTTTCTATCACATCACTCTGGTAAGCCCCACATGATGCAAATCCTGATCAGCAGCCATGATCTGATTTACTTGTGTACAAATCTCCCCTCCCTATTAGAGTGAAAGCTCCCTGGAGGTAGGAACCATATCTGTCTCTTTCAGGGCAGTATCTCTCAGACCTAACTGTGCCTGGCACATAGTAGATACTCAATAAATGTTTACTGAGCAAATTAATTAATGATTGTTTGTCTGGATTCAACAATAAAAGTTAATTAAGAACCTCTTGAATTCTAGGCATTATTGGGGGCCTGGAAATATAATTACCCAGAAGGACAAGGATGCCCATCAATGATACACTAGAAAGAAAATGTGGCACATATATACCATGGAATACTATACAGCCATAAAAAAACAAGATCATGTCCTTTGCAGGGACATGGATGGTGCTGGAAGCCGTTATCCTCAGCATACTAACACAGGAACAGAAAACCAAGCACATGTTCTCACTTAGAAGTGGGAGCTGAATGATGAGAATATGTGGATGCATGGGAGGTAACAACACACAATGGGGCCTATTGGGGAAGGTGTGGGGAGGGAGAGCATCAGGCAGAATAGCTAATGCATGCTGGGCTTAATATCTAGGTGATGGGCCGATCTGTGTGGCAAATCATCACAGCACATGTTTACTTATGTAACAAACCTGCACATCCTGCACATGTACCCAGGGACTTAAAATAAAAGTTGATGAAAAAAAAAAAAGAGGGACAAGGGCCTGCTCTCATGGAGCTCAACCCCAAGGAGGGGAGATAGGCAGTAACTAAATAAACTTATAAGTGATCAGGACAGGGAAAACAAAAATGTAATATAGCTAATTAAATAAATAAAAGCACAAATGGATAAATGAATAATTGGAAATATCTATCTGTCATCTATTATCTATCTATCTATCTACTTACCTACCTACCTACCTATCTGTCTGTCTATCTTCCCCTTTCTTCAACAAGAAGCCCACATTGGGAGAAGGTAGGAAGCACTGATATGAACACTAGATTTGGAGTAGGAATTGGAAAGGTCTGACTCCATTCTTTACTGGTAGTGTGTGCCTGGTTAAGTAATCTAGCCCTGTAGTATCTCAGTTCTCTTATCTGTAATATGAGATTATGGTAACTGCTTTGTTTCTACCACAGGGCTGTCATATCACATGAGACAGCAAACGTAAATGAACTTGGTGATTTGGAAGCTCTGTACCAATGTTAGGGGACATTGTTGTTGATATTGCAATTTTTGCAAGTGGAGCACTTTAGCTCCACCAGTTAATTGCATTGTTTAGCTGGAGAGAAGCAGAAAGGAATTTTGACATGGGACAGACCTGAGTTTCAGTTCCATTTCAGCCACTTCATGGTGAGTTGTGTGACCTTAAACATGAATTATTGCATCTTTCTGGCACTTGGTTTTCTGATCTGTGAAAATGGGGAAAGCAACTGCACCCATCTAATAAGGCCATAAGGCAACAGCCAGGTTTAAACAAGGTAATCCGTGTCAAGTGCTTGGCATAGGGTTAAGCCCATAGGAAGAGCTCAGCTAATATTAGCTACTAATTGTCATTCTGTCAATCATTGGTGGCTGTTTCGTAAATGGAGCCATTCATGGTTCAATTTCTCAAGTCTTGCTTTTCTGCCAGGAAACTTCCCAAGTCTTTATGCACCAACACCTGTGATTATGCAAAACCACAATCAGCATTCATATTCCGAACATAAACAAACAGAGAATTCACCCTTCAATACTCTCCCTCCCCAGTTTTCAAAAAATAGTTTCTGGAACATAGAAAGATGAACTCTTCATTTCTATAGAAAACAAGTGTTCCTGGTTTTATAATCATATAACCGTGAAACAGTTATGTTTCTTCATGTAATGCATTTTAGAGGTTCCATAAAGGAGTCGTTGTCAAGAGAAAACACAGCTGGTGCCCAATTAGAGAGGTGAACGAGACTAATCGACCAGCAGAACTCTTAATTAAGCTGAACCACAAACTGCAGGAGAGACGGCGGGTAGGGAACAACAGTGGCCCACACACTCACACAAAGGAATGAATGGGAAGGGCAGAAGATTTTCTTCAGAAGGTAAAAAGTTGGCCACTTTGGTTACACGTCCATTTCAGCTTTTAAAAGCTGGCTTTGCAGAGGCCAACACCTGGTTTTGACTCACTCTAAACTTCTTTCTTTTCCCTTTCCCTGAGAAGCCTCCAGCTCTTTCACTTCTATTTGGGCATCAGCTTCTACCTTATTTGTCATCACTGAAGATGGTGTGCTGGGAAGATTCTGAAAGTGGACTGGAGAGCATCAACTTCAGGAACACCTCCCAGGACCGCCTGTCTGCATTTCTTTTCTGCAGCAGTGCTCTCTTTAGACAACTCCTGTCTCCCTCAGCAATACCCCACTCACACCCCACTCTTGCTCATTTTTGCACATTGCTGCTGTCTTCTTTGTCCTTTCTTCCTACTGTGCCCTGTAGTATCCCTGTATTGTGCCAAATATACTCCAGTTAAAACCTCACCTCTCTGAGTGCCTTTGTCTCTGGATCTGAAGTGGAACCTGTATACCTTGCTGTCTCCATGGAGATGGTCTGCTTTTCCATATTTCACACACATCAAAGCCAAGAAGCAGGACTGAGCTTCTTTCATGTCCCCTAGTGCCACCTACACCTTAATCCTCTACCTTCCTGTGACACACATACACCTGCTGCCACACATTTGGTAGTCACACCTGGAAAGAGATGCTGGATCTGCCATGCACTGAAGAGGTGCTGTGCATGTCTGTTTGCGAGGTGGTATGAAGTGGAACAGAGGTTCTCAAAGTGCAGGCTTGGGACCAGCTGCTCAATGATCACCTGGGACCTTCTTAGAAATGGAAATTCTTGGGCTCCACTCCAGACCCATTGAATCAGAAACTCTAGGGGAGGAGCCAAATATCCTGCTTTAACAAATCCTCCGCCCCACCCTACCCCACCCCACCCCACCCCACCCCAGGCAATTCTAGTGGTTACCCATGTTGGAAAACCACTAGTGCAGCATTTAGGGGTATGGGTTCTAAAGCTGGTTTACCTGAGTTCAAATCCCACTTGTGACATATGCTAGTGATGCAACCTTGGTCAAGTTATACAATTCCTCTGTGCTTCTTTTTCCTTCTCCTTAAGATGGGAATAAAAATGAGTGTCCCTATAGGGCATCATGAGATGACTGAAGTAGCTACACATCTAGTGTTTAGAACAGTGCCTAGCATATAAATAAACTCTCATGCACTGTTAGCTCTTATTATTATTATCATTACATGGAAATCAAAAAGACCCTGGTTCTTGGGTGTTTGTGTCTCTAGTCCTTCTGGTTGCTGTCATCTATGACATGTAAGTGGCTCCTCCACACTCAGTGCTTCTCCAGATTTCCACGGCAGAGGCATGTGGACCTCTACACACACTTTTTTGAAATCTTTTATTTTATTACCATGTTTGACTATTAAAAAACATTGTTTACAAACCTCATATCCTGGTAAAATTTACACCCCAAGCAGCTGCACTATACTTCACCAGGGGCTTGTTAACATCCTTCCAGACCCCCTTTTTCCCAAGACTAGAAGCGTGGCTCCATCTTTCCCACCTTTGACCTCCTCAGCGACAGGGACCTTTGCTTTACTCCACATCAGCCACCTACACTCAGAGCCACACCCAGCTCTTATCTTGGCTGGCCACTGCTCCACCTTTGAAATCTCAAACAGCGGGGCCCCACTCTGACCCCTCCCTCTCGTCTTTTCAGAGCTCGCCTCAGACTGGCTCAGTGACCTCCTCCTGAATTCCAGACTCTGAACCCCTCCCTCTGTTCCTTCCCAGTCATTCAAACCTTACCGGTTTCTCGCATTTGCAACTTGCCATACTTCTTCCCCCTGCCACGTTGATAAATGCGTGGAGCATGAGCAAGAAATAGACCTTTCTGTCTGCAGCCACCTAGAATTTTTTTTTAATTCCTGCATCATGACCTGGCTCATTTTGACTGGGGCACCTGCCTCCTAGGTGCATGTGAAGACCAAAGAGGTCATATACAGAGAGCACTAAGTCCAGTGCCTGGACAATAATAACTGCTCAAGAAACATTAGCTATTAATCTTATCCACCAAAATCACAGGGGCCACACACTGCCCTGTAATGTGTCTGCAAATCCCCAGTCAGATCCCTTCTCCTCTATGCAATAGCAATTTCTATTATCATTATCCCACCAAACCTTCAACCTTTGTAGAGATAATAGACGTAATCAGGTGGAAACTTTCTCAATAATTTTCATCCAAATTTATCTGCAGGTTTCCTTTCTCATCAATTTCCTTTTTATTTTGAAGCAGTTGGGTATCTCCTGACCATGAGAACTGGAGGACAGAAGGAGGGGTGACTTCTAAGACCAGGAAAGGTTGAATATCATTCATTCATTCATTCATTCACTGATATATCCCTAGTAAGAAGGGGTCTGGGGCCTAGAGAAAGGTGATTTGAAGATTGAGAGCTAAAGAGACAGCTATGCCAGATCTATTTTCCTTTCCCAAATAGACCCCCTCTCTTCCTGTGCTGTCTTTCATTTGTCATTCTCCCTTCCCACCAGGTACATGACTAGCCAAAGCTGGGAGAAGGGGAGGACTGGGCTGAAGCTCATGAATTAGGCGATGCTGTCACTGTCCTGGGTTTCAGGACGAAAGAAAGAGAAGGCCAGTGAAGATCATGGAGGAAAGCCTCAGGAAGGAGGTGAAGCAGGGACTACCCTTCTGGAACCTCCATCAACTCTCCTGGCTACGTGAGCGGTTGACGTGCAACAAAAGGCCTGCATGCTTCCCCCTCTCCAGACAGGTTTCTCTGGAACCCCAACAGACAGACAGACGGTGATCTTTCTCCTCTCCAGACAACATCCTCAGCTGCCGCCGCTGACTCAGCCTCCCCACCCTCCCCGTGGGTGGAGTAGGTAGGCAGCCCCGTCCCTGGGGTTGAAGTCGTAGGTGACATAAGGGTAGAGTTGCAAACATCTGCAGATATGAGACCTTTCATTTCTCCCCAAACCCTGGGACATTCACAGCTCTCTCTCCTTTACCTGTCAGTCAACCCCACCTTCCAGTTCCAAACCCAGACAACCATCAGTTTCTTCTGTAGGAGACTGGAACACAGTGTCCCTGGAGGCACAGAAGGCCCCAGCTGAAATGGCCTTTGGGACTAGCTAGCATTCCCTCTGAGGAGAAACAGGACTGCCCACCCATTCCGGGAAGGCCCAGGAGTCCTGGCTACAACATCTGAAGAGAGCAACTGACATCCCAGGTGACGTACTTGTTCAGCACAGCAGACGCAGCACCTTGGGTCTATAAGAAAATGTTTCCATATAGAATAGTAAGATCTTCGCCTTTATGTTGATGTAGTTGTAAAGTATAATTTTACGCGCGCGCGCACACACACACACGTACAGTTTTCTGGAAAAAGGAGTCCACACAGGCAAAATTGCCTAGGGCCCATGAAAATCATGTCGCAGCCCTGCTTATATGACCTCTCTGGGAATCAGTTTTCTCTTCTACAAAATACAGATCATAATACTTTCCACACCATTCTACCTCCAGTTTCATCAGTATTCTGCCTAAACATCAATGACCTTAACAGTTCCAGATTTGAAACGTTTGGAAGCCCCCCCACGTATCCAGTATGTAACAGCCAGATTCCTTAGTGTTGCATTTGAGTGTTGTTTTCCCCTTTGAGTTTCTACCACTGTCCCCTTGTACACAACTCTCCAGCTAGGAACATCATACCTCGTGCTGGTTATTCCCGGAACAGGCTGACACTTGAGTTCCAGCATGCCTTTGCACACTCAGGGCCCTTTTGCTTCAAAAGCATTCCCTTCTCCCTCTCTGCCTGATGGTGTCCTATGACAGCACAGCTAGTGAAGTTGCAGCATCCAGTGAAAAAGAAAATGTGGGGCTCCTTGTTGAAAACTTGTTGAGAATTTCAAGATGGTGGAGGAGAACATTCAACCATGTGTGGGGCTCTTCTGTGCTCATGGCCTTGTAGGCCTGCCCATGAAGCCATCTTTGCCTACTCCTTTCCTGAGATCATGTCAAATGACACCTGATTTTTGAAGCTGTTTTTACTCTCCAAGACCAGCAATAGGAAGTCACAAAACGAAGCACTTCTTATGTTCCAGGCATGATGCCAAGCACTTTACAGCCAAGGTCTCATTTAATCCTTACAACCACTCCATGAGGTAGGTAGTATTATGGTTCCCATTTTGCTGATGGGTAAACTGAGGACCAAAAAGCAGGTGGCAGAGTTGGCATTTAAACTGAGGGCTGCCTGAGCTTAGAGCTGCTGCTCTTACCTATCAGGCTGCACCAAACCTATCCACCCCCATGGCCTTTCAGTCTTGCTTCTGCTCTCCAATTTATAGAGACTCTGGGCCCTGGTCCCGTTCCTTTATTCTCTGGGCATCCACCCTCTTAGCACGTCTGGTTCCTAAATACCCCAAGAGGCCAGTGACTTTCCCAACCTAGTGTAGCTTCAGGTTTCCCAGGAGATACATGTGGAATTGAAACACTTTTTCCTTTGGGAATTATCTGTCATCCTCACATGTCCTGTGTCCCCAAGTCCAGTCCATTTGGTTTCTTTAAGGTATCTTGAGCCCCATGCCTCACTCCCAGTGCCACTGTTAGGTCAGGCCCCTTTATCCTTGGCTAGACCTCACTGTCCCCTTCACTAGCCCTTCTAAATGCAGGCCTGACCGTGTCACCCCTTGTTAAAATCCTTCAGTGGCTCCTCACTGCCCTCAGGTCCCTTAACCTGGCACAAAGCATCCTGCCCACCACTAGGCTGGAACCCTCCCACATGACCATCACTAATTAATTACTTAAAATTTCCAGAAACAGTCATGTCTTGTCATGCTCCCGTGACTGTGCACATGATATTCTCTTACCAGGAATCTGTTCCAGAACACTTAGAAAACTCCTCCTAACAAGCCGAGGCTCATTTGGCATCACCTCTTACAGGAAGCCTTTCATAACTTCTAGCTCTTCCAAAGGCTGAGTTCCCATAACGTCCAGGCTCACCTCTGGCCCATCACTTACTGTGTTTACCCTAACTGGGCTGAGAGCTCTTTGAAGGTAAAAACAGTATCCAAGTCATCTCTGGATCTCCAGCCTCCAGCCTGGGACCTCTTTGGCATCTGGAAGCACACAGCAGGTATTTTCTGAGTAAAATCTATAGATTAATGATGTTCACCTGTATGGCAGCAAGGATGCCCCTGCCACATCCTGGGGACAGCTACATCTAGGCAGCAGGCAGAGACCCAACATTCGGGTGAGAGCAGGACCACTGAGAGCTCCAGAAGGAAGCAAGATGGATGGCTTGATTACCTGATGTGCTTGAAGATTCTGAGAGCAGTCTTAAATTTCTCACCAAGGGGAGAGGGATGAGTGTACCTAGAAAATGAAGCTAATAGGTTTTTTAAACGAGGCATCAGTTTCAGTGAAAAGAATGTCATACAAAAGCAAAAATTTCATCATGATACAATATGGCTCAGCTGTGATTTACGTGGTCACAATGCTATAAACACTAATCTAACAAAAGGAATGTTATAACTAGATTGGAAAGTTTGTAAAGGTAAAGTGTCTACATGAGAGAAGAGAGGTAAGTCCTTCTCTTTTGTAAGAGAAAGTCAATAGACCATTACTGCTAATGAAAAAAATAAGAAAGAGATGTGTAGACATAGTATTTAGAAACACGGACTTAAATACTGCAAGAAATATTGAACAGTGGCTGTCTCTGGGTGGTAAGATTTGGGAGTGGAGGGAAATGGAGCTGGGGAATGGGCTTTATAGAACTATCTGCTTTTTTGAACTATGTACGTAATGTTGGTAAGAGACGAGTTTAATTTTTAAAATACTGCTTGTGGTTTGAAGGCAGGAAAGTGCTGCAAAGCAAGCACCTCTGTCCAGTCAGCCTGACTAATCTCCCTGAAATACCACCTTGGGCAGTTCATCAGAGCCCTCTCAGGCCCAGGAACTGGACTGGGCTGGTCTACCTTGCAATGCCCTCTGTGGCCTGGCCCCACCCTCCCACGCACACGCCCTTTGCACCTCAGTGACTGGCTTCCTGCCATTTCTCCTGTGGATGCTATACCTTTTACCTCTATGCTTCTGCCTAGGCTGTGCTCCTGCCTCTGCATAACACCTTTCCTGGCTCTGCCCTCCCAGCTCCTTCCTCCAGCTGCCTGGGACAAGTGTGCTTGCTTTACCCTAGGACGGCCCTGCTTTCCTTTAAATCGTCTCTAGATTACTTATAATGCCTAGCACAATGCCTACACATCACTTCACTTGTGTGGATTTAACGTAATACTTGGTACACGGCAAATTCAAGTTTTGCCATTTTGAAATTTTGCAATGATTTTTTCCTGAATATTTTAAATCTGCAGTTGGTACAATTCATGAATGCAAGACTCACAGATCCAGGAGGCCAACTGATACTGTTCTAAGCACTTTTCATGCCCTACTACAATACCTCTGAGATTGTTACTATTATAATCCCCATTTTGTGGCTGAGAAAATGGAGACATTGATTAACTAACCTGTGGCTGAGGAAATGGAGACCTAGACTGACTAAGCTGGGAGAGGTCACATAGCCAGGCTGCAGGGAGACTCCAACTTGCCCCCGGGTGGCCTGGTTTGCTTAATGATCCTGGTACTTGCCTTTGGGTCTGCTCTGATGGCCCCAGCCTTTCTGCATTTCTCCCAGCTCCGCACAGGAGGGAAAGAGAAGGCCCTCAAAGGCAGAAGGGAAGTTAAGGGCTTCTGAGGCAGGAGGCTTCTGAGGAAAGAGTATGGGCTCCACATCGGGTACAACACAGGCTTGGGCGTGGAACAGGATGATCTGGTTCAAGGGCTGGAACGGTATTTGCTGGTCATGTGGCCCTGGACAAGCTACTTCACCTGCGCAATCCTCTGTGTTCTCATCTGTAAAGTGACCACAGCAGTGGTATACACCTCACTGGGTTTTATTGGGATTAAATAAATTAGTAAACGTCAACCTGTTAGTGAGAGTGGTGCCAGGCACGGCAAACCCTGCCAGCAGGGAGCTAGTACTGTGCCCGCGAACTTCCTGCAGTGATGTTAGGCAACTTCTCTTTCTCTCTGAGCCCTGCTGATCTCAGGTATGAAACAGAATTACTAAAACTAACTCCACAGATTTGTTGTGAGGATTAAATGAATACTGCGTGTTGTATTAATATCTGTTTATAAAGCTAACTTGTTCTCCGAAAGCATTCAAGGTAGCTAACAATACAAGATTAGTTTTAATTTGAAAAGAAATAATTTGGGACTAAGAGAAAGGGGTGGTAAGGAAAAAGGAATACCAATTATGTACCCACAAAAACTGAAAATTAAAAAAAAATAAAATTAAACAGATCTTTAAAAAAAAAAAAAGACAGGAAAAGAAATGAGATCCTTTTTAAAAAGGCCTGGCTGCCCTGGCCTGTATTAGGCACTCTACAAGTATGTGTTGTTATCTTCCTGGCTTTAATATCTGGTCCCAGTGATTCTGGCTACTCGAGATATAGCTGATTTAGTGTTAGAGGTGACAGGGAGGATGGAGGGTATCAAAATGTACTCTGCCTCGCAAAGGGGAAGTGATGAGCTTTGAGGATTCGAGTCCCACCTCTAGCTTCGGAGAAGTTCAGATTTTATTTACATTACACCTTGGGCTGCTGGGTACAATTGCAGTTGATGGAAGGGTTCCACTCAAAGAACAAAAGAAAAGAAAGACAAAACAGGAGAATAAAAGAGGGGAAATATACTGATTACTTGAATTCCCTATTTAGAGAGACTATATTGAGACCCAGTAAACAAACATGGGGCTAAACACAATTGACTATATTTTTCATAAGGTTTTTCATAGGGAGAAATCCACCAGTCACAAAATAAATCCTTTATCAAATCATTTTCATCCAGCAACACTTATTGAGCACTTACTATGTGTGTGCCATTGTCCTAGGAATCAAGCTATGTATGAGACACATCTCTGCACTCAAGGAGCTCACAATCTAGAATTGGAGTCAGAGTGAAAGGTGCTACCACAGGGTTGCAGCCCACTGATGGGGAGGTCAGCCTAACCCAGGACAGCCTTACAGAAGAAAGCCTCACAAAAAGAGGACACTGAGTTGTGTCTCGAAAGAAGAGCAGGGTTTTGTCAGGCAGCCAGTGTAGAGAGAGGTTCATCTCATTTCCTAATCTCAGCACTCCCTGTACTTCTTGCCCTTATTTGTTAGTCTTTGTTTAACTGTCTTCTCTGTCAGGCTGGAAGTGATGTACAGGCTTTGTCCATTTGCCCATCCTGTATCCAATGCCTCTAGCACAGGAGAAAAAAAGCGGAAGGGAAGGGAGGGGAAAGGGAGTTCCAGGCAGAAGGAAGAGCATATGCAAACATTCAGAGGTGGGAAGTAATATGGTTCTAAGAACTTTGGGTTGTTCTAGATGGTTCTGGCCACAGCAGATGACTTGAGTTAGATCAGACATTGAGTGTCTTATTTCATTTTGAAGGTGATAAATTGTTTGTCGTGATTCCGGATTCAGAAAATATGACACTCTTTGGTGGTTGGTAGTATTGTGATAACATTAATGTCCACAGAATCTGTAATCTCAGACTCGAAATGGTGAACTTCAGGGCCCTTCAGGTATGTCCACCCGTACAACACATCGTGAACAGTGTACCATGAACGAAAGATGTGGTTCCTGTTCTCCAGCAACCTGGCCATCCTGGTGTTGCTGTCAGCTGCCTTATGTGTGTTGCAGGATGTCTTACAGGACACAACTTCTGGCTCTTACTAGATAATAATTGTCCATAAGTATTGAGTCTGTGTAATGAGTTTTATATATTGTTGTTTCATAGACTCTAAAATGTGACAGATTATAAGATACATCCTAATTTCAGAAATGCTGAAATCAATCATTTAAGATGTATGAGTTATGGTACAGTTATCTTTAGTTTCTTCAGCAAACAGGTAGTAGCTACATGTACATATTAAAAACTAAGGCTAAGTGAGGCTCTATACCGTATCCTCAATATTGCAGCTCGTAATTGTCAGAGTTGTATGATCTAAAAGCCATTTATTGCGCAACCACTGGCCCCCACTGCTACTTGTGAGTACTCAAGATACCCCTTTTTTCTTTTTTCTTTTCTTCTTCTTTTTTTTTTTTTTTTTAAGAGATGGGGTCTCACCATGTTGCCCAAGCTGGTCTCAAACTCCTGGGATCAAGCTAGCCCACTGCCTCGGCCTCTCAAAGTGCTGGGATTACAGGTATAAGCCACCACGCCAGTCCAGGATATCCTTTTATTCGTCCAGGATTTCAAAATCTTTCTAAAATTTCAGTCATTTTTGACACACAGGCAAATCTCTACCCCTCCTTTTGCCGCCGTTCAGCCTGGAAATAGATTAGCTTTGCTTCCTCTTCCTAGTATTTGTTGGGTGAGCAGACTAGTTTGCCCCCATAATTTCATAAATTTCCAGATTAATCAAGTACTTCCATGTGGCCTGTGTCCTGGAGTTGGTCACTTGCATGGAGTGCTCGTATGTTCCACAGAGACCTGGATGCCCCATCAAGAAGTGTTGTGTGTTTAGTGCCTCCTTCTTCTTCCCCTTCTTCCTTTTCTGTTTTTCCCTCTGTTGTTGCATTAATACAAGATGAGGTTCTCAGGCCCCCAGCAGAGCTCTCTGCTGTCATCCATGTCACAGAACCCAGGCAAGTCAGACTGGCCAGTAGGAGAAACATTAGCTTGAAGTCTACTGGAGACATGTGTTCTGTTTGTGCTTGGGTTTGGAAGGAAGATGAGTGTATACTGATCAGATAGAAACTAGCAAGATAGCGAATTCAAAAAATGTGTAGGCTGGGCACAGTGGCTCACACCTGTAATCCTAGCACTTTGGGAGGCCAAGGTGGGTAGATCACAAGGTCAAGAGATTGAGACCATCCTGGCCAACATGGTGAAACCCTGTCTCTACTAAAAATACAAAAATTAGCTGGGCGTGGTGGCCACCACCTGTAGTCCTAGCCACTTGGGAGGCTGAGGCAGGAGAATCACTTGAACCCAGGAGGTGGAGGTTGCAGTGAGCCAAGATCGCACCACTGCACTCCAGCCTGGTGACAGAGCAAGACTCCATTATAAAAAAAAATGTGTAAAGGTTCTGGCTTATTCATAGATATAGTACAGTCATGCCTCACTTATAACAAGGATATGTTCTGAGAAATGCCTCATTAGGAGATTTCATTGTCGTGTGATCATAGAGTCTACTTACACAAACCTAAATGGGAGAGCCTACTGTACAACTAGGCTGTGTGGAATGGCCTATTGCTCCTAGGCTACAAACCTGTGCAGCATGTTACTGTACTAAATACTGTAGCCCACTGTAACACAATGGTAAGTATTTGTGTATCTAAATATAGAAAAGGTACAGTAAAAATACAGTGTTATAATCTTATGGGACCATTGTCATATATGTGATATGTTGTTGACTGAAACATCATTATATGGTGCATGTCTGCAGTTAATTCTCACAGAAACTCTTGGAGGTAGCTGTAACAGCTACTAGGGATCTCGATTAGAGTCATTACATATGGACCTTCATGAATCAGTGGAAGAATGAGACCTGGAGTCATAAAGGGGCTTGACTGAAGTCACAAGGCTCATGGCAGGACCAGTATCAAAATAGACCCCAGTGTGCAGCAGATAAGTGGCAGGCTTGAAGGAATGACTAACTGAGTGTGTTATAAATTCCTGACTCCCTCCCCCTGAAGCCCTGCTGGGGCCACTTAGTTTCCACCATGGACATGCCCCTGTCCATATCCCATGGGCTTTTGCTGGGCTATTAGAACCAAGTTCTCCCTCTTCTTAGCTCCCCTCTGACCTTGTGCCTTGGACTTGCAAGCTGGTCTTTTGCCTGATGAGGATGATCTTGTTAAATCTCTATTATGCAAACCAGGACTCTGTTGAAGCCCCCCAGCTACCTACGTTTTCCTCCAGTCAGTTTCCCAGAAGGCTAGAATTTGGTCCTTGCTACCTTCTTTCCTGGCCATTCCTATCACCTGCTATGAGACCTGGTAACATGATGTTTTCCTTGCCCCTGGGGATACCCCTGTCAGCATTGCCAAAATACTTTGACTGATATTTACTACTCTTGGCCTGAACTCCCTGTTGGCACTACACCTGGGGCAACTGGGGATCACCAGTTCTACCCGCTCTGCTCTTGGCATCCTGGGTTCTCTTCTCCCCATCCCTCCTGGTCACAGCTGATACTGACATATAAGTTGGCTTTTTAAGCTTGCTATCTGTGTGACTTTTGCTTTTTGAAAACTGTCTTCCCTCTTCCAGTCAAGCAGTGCTTATTGGATTATTGACTTCCAAAGGCAGTGGTTCCCAAACTTAAGTGTACTTTAGAAACATCTGGAGAGCTTGATAAACAGCTCTGCACCCAAAAACTCTGGTTCAGTGGATCTGGAGACAGGGCCTTGGAATATAGTTTTTAATGAGGGAGATGCTAAGTGGACCAAACTTGGAGAGAAGGTAGGCCCTATGGTAGTTAATAAGAATAACAGGAATCTCACACATGTGCATTTTATGTCAGTTTGTAAGATAACATTAGTTCATCTACCTCACCCTTGTGTTAGAACAAAACAAAACAATGAAACAATACAAAATACCTCCATGAACTAGCATAGAAAATAAGGACTCTGGAGTCAGAGAATCCAGGCCTCCACTTACTAACTAAAAGACCTTGGAGGAGTCCCTTAACCTTTCTAACATAGTGTTTATCCATCTATTTAATGGAGATCTTAATTCATTAGAGCATTGTTGTGAATATTGAATGAAATATTGTAAAATGGCCATTTTAATATCCAATATATGTTTGAAGAATTAAGGAACAAATAAAGCTAATATGTTTAGACCTCTCTCTGTTTGCCAAGAAGTGGGCTAAGGGCTTTATATGAACTCAGTTATTTAATCCTCATAGCAGCCTGTGAGGCAGGGGTACCAGTTCCTCCATTTAGAAGCTCACTGACATTACATGACTTGCCCAGGGTCCCTAAACTAGAGGCTGTGCTGAAATTCAGACTCTGGCTGCTCTGACTTTAGAAGTGGAACTCTGAACTGCTGTGTTATCTATCATGCCACTCCAAAACAGAACTGATAGAGTCCTTAAAACAACTCCTTTGGCATTTGATCTCCAGCCCTGGTATCACACTGTAGAAGGATCGTGGGCCTGGGAATGAGGAAAATGGCAGTCCTGGTTCCTCCACTGATGGCTGTGGGATTAGGGGCAAGCCTCTTCCCCTCTCTGCACTGAGTCATGACTCTACAGCTAAAACTGAGGTGGCACAGAAGGCTGTTGGAAACATCCACTGTGATGCCCTAAAGGAAGCAGCTGCAGGGTTGGGAGCAGAGCTGGGATTTGGTATCTCCTCATTCCCAGCCTCTGGTAGGGGGGTCCCTGGGGTAGGTTTACCCAGTCTGTCCTCTCCTTCAGCTCTGGGTTCCAGGGCCTGCTTCCCAGGAGAGGGGCATGGGTAGGGACCCCTGTGCCCTGTGGTGGCAGGAAGCAACGTCTGCTTCCAGGTGGATGGGACTGCCCAGGAGGTTATCCCCTCCTAGGGGATAGATAGCTGATGGCTACCTCCTTTTTCACTTCCAGTGCCTACTGTTATGGGGGAAAATTAAAATACAAATACACCAAAACAGTAACATGGGCTGATCATGCAGATCACTTGCTTAGCTGCTTTGGAGAAAGAAGGTTTGCTCTTTCTGCTGGCATGGAGCATCAAAAACAACTAGAGGGCCAGGAAATCAACTAGATTAGAAGAGGAAACCTCAAACCAGAACCCTTCCTGGCAGTGCAGGGCAGAGGTTATTAAGAGTGTGGACTCAGGAGTCAGACTCTCTCGGGTTCCGGCCCTCACTGTGCTACCCACCAATAGTGTGACCTTGAGCATGTCATTTGATGACTTAGTGTCAGGTTCCTAATTTGTAAAATGTGGATAATAATGATACCTGCCCTGTGAGTCTCTACGAGGAACAAACACAAGTAAAGACAAAGGTGTGCCGTGTGGTAAATATGCCGTAAACACATGTTCTTTTTCAAGCCTGAGCACTTTGCGGGACTTAGTCTCCTCCTCCTTCATCTAATCCAGTTCTTCAAACTTTACTGAGCAGTTGCCAACTGCTGGGTAGAGTTTTGAGCATCGGGCATACAGGCATACATAAGACATAATACTTGGCTCAACAGATTTAGTCTCAAATTTCTAAAATCCTTGTTGACCTTACCACCCACATGCAAATAACAGTAATGATGATGATGATAATGCACTCCTCGTGACATTTACTAGACAATAGTTATGTGCAGGCTCAGTGCTGGCCACTATACGTACATCATTGCTGACATTTATAACAAGCCTTTGGGATATGTACTAATATTCCCATTGATGAGGGAAACTGAAGCTGGAGGAGTGAAGGTTCTACAGCTGATGGACTGGACCCAGGTTCTTCAGATTCTAACAAGGCCTTCTCCTCCCCAAGCTGCCTCCTTCCAGTCTCAAACCCTCACAGGCAGCCTGGCACTTCTGAATTCAATTCCCACAACCACTCTGAGAGGCAGAGACCTTTATTATCAGATCCATTTTCCCAACAACAGAAGTAAGAGCAGGTTAAGCAGTTTGCCAACTATAGCTCAGCTAGTGAGCTGTAAAGACTCTGTGTGTCTTAAGATCAAATAAAAGGCAACTATGAGGCTGCCGCTTGGTGAGAAGCCTTCTGCAGAGGCAAAAAATATGTGCAAACAAAACCAACAGCTTTCTTTATGTTCCCCAAAGTTGCTAAAAATGCCTGCGGGTTTGCACACAAGCAGACGTGCTCACAATGCTGGGTGGCTTCTGTCTTCTTGGCTCCGGCAAGAAGAGACCTGGCAGGTATTTCTCACATCTTTGTTAAACACATACATCAGACAAGGGAAGGAGTTCCAAGGTAGTCCCAGGGTGTGGATTTCTTCCAAGTTTCCTTTTATTTGTTGTTAACTTAGAAAAAAAATAAAAGATGCCTCATGGATAAGCCCATAATCCCTAAGGCAACTGTGTTGAAAAATGTCTTCCCTCTACTTGGAATCAGACAGCCCTGATCCTGATTGGGGGGTCTTTTACCTGCAAGCCCTGTGATCTTGTCCAGGTTGCTTAGCCTCCCAGGACTAACCTCTGTCTGCCCGTGTGTAAAATAGACATGACAATCCCTCCTGCAGGAAGGTAAGCTCCATGAAGGCAGGCATAGTTGTCTGTTCTGTTTGCACCCTGCATTCCAGTGCCTAGAACAGTGCCTGACACAGGATCAGTGAATGAGTTAATGAACAAATGAATAAATGAGTTGCTATTTTTGTAGCGTTGTTGGAGGTTGAAATAAGATCATGAGTAGGAAATTGCTTTGCAAACTGCAGATTACTATACAAATATGAAGATTTACTATCACAGAACATGGTCTGGGTTCTAGTAAATAAATTTATCCAGTCAATCAGTCAGTGAGTGCTTCCTGAGCTTCCTCTTGGGTCTGGCTTTATGATACAGAGAAAAAGGGGGCCTGGTTCCTTCCTTCAAGGGCTCACAGTCCAGTAGGAGGATATACAAGTGAATCAGGCATCGAAACACAATATAGGTAAGTACGGGGTGCTAAGGGGGAAACAAAAGGGACTGAGTTTCCACACTAGAAAGGAGTGGGTCAGGGAACTTTCTGGAAGAGCTGTTCCAGCTCTCAGTCTGCCCAAGGGCAGAAGCTGAAGGGAGACTTCCGGAGACATCCTCCCAGGTTGACTTACCAGGCACATGGTAGGGTGAGGATGGAGACAGAAAAGTGACTGAGAGTCAGAGAGGGCCTGGAGGGCCACGGTGCTTATCAGGAGGGGCCTCATGGTGGAGGAGAAAGCATTTAGAAGGACATGGTGGTAGAGCATGGCTGGACTTGTGGGCAGGGTAGTTCCCCTGGGGGATGAGTGAAGGCCATACCCTGTGAAGCCAAAGTCCCCACATGTAGCCTGCTTTAAAAGGCACTGAGGAGGACCATGGCTTCTGGAGGAAGATGACATATACAGCCCAGAACAACCTCAGCTGCAACAGAACTCTTCAGTGTGTTCATTTCTCTTTTCGTTTGTTCATTCATCTGACAAATGCCATGAGAGGCTGTGGATGGGTCTCCACCGGGCACCAACGGCAAAACACCCATAAGAAGAGGCAGCTTCTTCCCTCACAACCTATAGAGGAGGACAAAGCCAACAGAAAATTGATCCCCTTAACCATATGTTGCCTGAGTGCTGACTATGTGCAGCCGGTGGGGCCTTAAACAAACCTGTCAACTCCCTTGCCCCAATACACACACACACACACACACACACACACACATACATACTGGCATGGCACTCACATTCCAGAGAGGGCTGGCAGGGAAATAAGTGAGGAAAACACCCAAGGTGTCAGGATGGGGGAAGAGCCAGGAGAAAATGGAAGTGGAATAGTGGAATAGGGGATAGAGGGTTGGAGGGTGAGGGCATGCACACTGAAGTGGGTGATCTAGAAGGGCCTGCTGGGAAGATGCCCAGAACAAAAGCAGGAGAGGAGCTAGGGAACCTATGCATGGCCTCTGAGGGGGGCAGCAGCCTCCTTTCTGAAGCAGCAAGGAGGCAGCGTGGGGGTGCAGAAATGGAGGCAGTATGAAAACAGAGGTCTGCGGGGGGCAGAGAAAGGGGAAGTAGATCGTCTAGGACCTTACGGATTATTGTGATGACTCTGGCTTATATCGTGTTTGTGATGGGAGCCTTTGGAGGGTTTAAATGGAGGAATGACTTGGTGTGATCCTGCTTTAACAGATTTTTTTCTGGGGACTATGTTGATAACAGAGTGCAGAGGAGCAAGGATGGAAGCAGGGAGATCTGTTATGAAGACGTAGGGACAAGCCAGGTGAGGGCTGTATTGCTCAGACCAGGTGGCAGAGATGGTAAGAAGTGGGCAGACACTGAACGTCATTTGAGGGAAGAACAGACTATATTTTCTGACATTGGAAAGATGGTGTGAAACAGAGAGAAGAGTTAAGAATGTCTCTAAGGGTTTTATACCTGAGCAAATGGAAACTTTGACAGGCCATTAACTGAGACGGGAGACAGCAAGAGAAGCAATTTGGAGGTGTTGGGGGAGGTAGAAGACAGGAAATTGATTCAAAAAAATTACTTCTGAAATTTTCTGTGGTTGAAGGAAACCTGTTTTAAATACGAAGATATAGATAGATTATAGGGACATTCTATAATGATAAAAAGGTCAATTTGCCAAGAAGATAAACACTCAAATATACAACGCAACTAACAGAGATCCAAAATAAATGAATCAAAAACTGATAGAACTAAAAGGATATATGGAAAAATTCAGTAATAATTAGGAAACTTCAAAATTTTATTTCTCAATAATTGATAAATAGATGGAAAATCAGCAAAGGTATATAAAGCCTGAATAACACTATCAACTGATTTAATCTAATGGACATTAGATTAATGGACACGACCCCCATGTACAACAGTATACACATTCTTTTCAAGTGCCCACAGAGCATATACCCAGATGGATCTTATTCTGGGTCATAAAATAAACTTTAGGTGGCTGTCAAGATGGCAGAATAGGAACAGCTCTGGTCTGCAGCTCCCAGAGAGATCAATGCAGAAGGTGGGTGATTTCTGCATTTCCAACTGAGGTACTTGGCTCATCTCATTGGAAATGGTTAGACAGTGGGTGCAGCCCATGGAGGGTGAGCTAAAGCTGGGTGGGGTGTTGCCTCACCCAGGAAACACAAGTCATGAAGGACTGTGCTGTGAGGAATGGTGCATTCTGGCCCAGACACTATGCTTTTTCCAGTCTTCACAACCTGCAGACCAGGAGATTCTCTTGGGTGCCTACACCACCAGGGCCCTGGGTTTCAAGCACAAAATTGGGTGGCCATTTGAGCAGACACTGAGCTAGCTGCAGGAGTTTGTTTTCAAACCCTAGTGGCCATTTGAAACACCAGTGAGACAGACAGAACCATTCATTCCCCTGGAAAGGAGGCTGAAGCCAGGGAGCCAAGTGGCCAAGCTCAGTGGATTCCACACCCACAGAGCCCAGCAAGCTAAGAGCCACTGGCTTGAAACTCTTGCTGTCAACACAGCGGTCTGAAGTTGACCTGGGATATTTGAGCTTGGTGGGGAGAGGGGCGTCTGCCATCACTGTGGCTTGATTAGGTGATTTTTCTCTCACAGTGTAAACAAAGCTTCTGGGAAGTTCAAAATGCACCACAGCTCACAAAGCTGCTATAGCCAGACTGACTCTCTAGATTCCTCCTCTCCAGGCAAGACATCTCTGAAAGAAAGGCAGCAGCCCCAGTCAGAGGCTTATAGATAAAACTCCCATCTCCTTGGGACAGACCTAGGACAGAGCACCTGGGGGAAGGTGTGGCTGTGGGTGTAGCTTCAGCAGACTTAAACGTCCCTGCTTGCTGGCTCTGAAGAGAGCAGCAGATCTCCCACCCATAGCACTTGAGCTCTGCTAAGGGACAGACTACCTCCGCAAGTGTGTCCTTGACCCCAGCACATCCTGACTGGGAGACACCTCCCAGCATGAGTCGACAGACACCTCATACAGGAGAGCTCTGTCTGACATCTGGCAGGTGCCCCTCTAGAACAAAGCTTCCAGAAGAAGAAGCAAGCAGCAATCTTTGCTGTTCTGCAGCCTCTGCTGGTGACACCCAGGCAAACAGGGTCTGGAGTGGACCTCCAGCAAACTCCAGAAGACCTGCAGCAGAGGGTCCTGTTAGAAGGAAAACTAACAAACAGAAAGGAATAGCATCAACATCAAAAAAAAAAAAAAAGACAGCCACACAAAAACCCTGTCCGGAGGTCATCAGCATCCAAGATCAAAGGTAAATTAATCCATGAAGATGAGGAAAAACCAGCACAAAAAGGCTGAAATTCCAAAACCCAGAATGCCTCTTCTCCTCCAAAAGATTGCAACTCCTTGCCAGCAAGGGAACAAAACTGGACAGAGAATGAGTTTGACAAATTGACAAAAGTATGCTTCAGAAGGTGGGTAATAACAAACTCTTTGGAGCTAAAGGAGCATGTTCTAATGCAATGCAAGGAAGTTAAGAACCTTGAAAAAAGATTAGAGGAATTGGTAACTAGAATAACTACTTTAGAGAAGAATATAAATGACCTGATGGAGCTGAAAAACACAGAATGAGAACTTCGTGAAGCATACACAAACATCAAGAGCCAAATTGATAGAGCAGAAGAAAGGCTATCAGAGGTTGAAGACCAACTTAACGAAATAACTCATGAAGACAAGATTAGAGAAAAAAGAATGAAAAGGAAGAAACAAAGCCTCTAAGAAATATGAAACTATGTGAAAAGACCAAACCTACATTTGATTGGTGTGCCTGAAAGTGATGGGGAGAATGGAATCAAGTTGGAAAACACTCTTCAGAATATTATCCAGAAGAACTTCCCCAACCTAGCAAGACAGGCCAACATTCAAATTCAGGAAATACAAAGAACACCACAAAGATACTCCTCAAGAAAGAAACCCCAAGACACATAATCATGAGATTCCCCAAGGTCAAAATGAAGAAAAAAAATGTTAAAGGCAGCCAGAGAGAAAAATTGGGTTACGCATAAAGAGAAGCCCATCAGAATAACAGCAGATCTCTCTGCAGAAATCCTATAAGCCAGAGGAGAGTGGGGGCCGATACTCAACATTCTTAAAAAAAAGAATTTTAAACCCGGAGTTTTATATCCAGCCAAAGTAAGCTTCATAAGTGAAGGAGAAATAAAATCCATTACAGACAAGCAAATGCTGAGATATTTTATCACCACCAGGCCTTCTTTACAAGAGCTCCTGAAAAAAGTGCTAAATATGGAAAGGAAAAACCATCCCAGCTATTGCAAAAACATACCAAATTGTAAAGACCATTGACACTATGAAGAAACTGCATCAATGAATGGGCAAAATAACCAGCTAGCATCATAATGACAGGATCAAATTCACACATAACAATATTAACTTTAAATGTAAATGGGCTAAATGCCCCAATTAAAAGACACAGATTGGCCAATTGGATAAAGAGTCAAGATCCATCGGTGTGCTATATTCAGGAGACCCACATCACGTGTAAAGACACACATAGTCTCAAAATAAAGGGATGGTGGATGATTTACCAAGCAAATGGAGAGAAAAAAAAAAAAAAAAAAAAAGAAGCAGGGGTTGCAATCCTAGTCTCCAATAAAATGGACTTCAACAAAGATCAAAAGAGATGAAGAAGGGCATTACATAATGGTAAAGGGATCAATGCAACAAGAAAAGCTAACTATCCTAAATATATATGCACCCAATACAGGAGCACCCAGATACATAAAGCAAGTTCTTAATGACCTAGAAAGAGACTTAGACTTCCACACAATAATAGTGAGAGACTTTAACACCCCACTATCACTATTAGACAGTTCAATGAGACAGAAAATTAACAAGAATCTTCAGGACTTAAACACAGCTCTGGACCGAGCAGACCTAATAGACATCTACAGAACTCTTCACCCCAAATCAACAGAATATACATTCTTCTCAGCACCACATCACACTTATTCTAAAATTGACCACATAATTTGAAGTAAAACACTCTTCAGCAAATGCAAATAATGAAAATCATAACCAGTAGTCTCTCAGACCACATCACGGTCAAATTAGAACTCACGATAAAGACACTAACTCAAACTTGCACAACTACATGAAAACTGAACAACCTGCTCCTGAACAGGAGTGGGTAAGTAACAAAATTAAGTGAAGTGGGTAAGTAACAAAATTAAGGCAGAAATAAATAAGTTATTTGAAGCCAAAGAGAACAAAGACAATATACCAGAATCTCCAGGACTCAGCTAAAGCAGTGTTTAGAGGGAAATTTATAGCACTAAACTCCCACAGGAAAGAGCAGGAAAGATCTAAAATTAACACCCTAACATCACAATTAAAAGAACTAGAGAAGTAAGAGCAAACAAATTCAAAAGCTAGCAGAATACAAGAAATAACTAAGATCCAAGGAGAACTGAAGGGGATGGAGACACATAAAAACCCTTCAAAAAATCAATGAATCCAGGAGTTGGTCAGAGAAACCCTCACTTCGATAGCATAATGTGCAAGATACTGCCCCTAGTCATTTATGTATATTAACTCCAAATTCTCAGAACAACCCTATGAAGTAGACACTATTACTGTGTCCATTTTACATAGAGAGCACTGAGGCAGAGTGACATCAAGAATTTTGCTTAAATTTTCACACAAGCAGTAAAGAGCATAGCCTGCCCTATGACCATCGCTCACATGCATTGGTATGACCAGAGAGAAGACTGGTGAGTGGATGGGTGGAAGAGGAGCTACGTGGTTTTGGAGAGCACAGGGCTGGTGTGCACCAGTTGGTGCCTCCCTCTGGGATGTTAGTGCATTTGCAAAGCACTTTTCAGTCACTTCTTTTTGAGTAAGGAGCTAGGGTAGGCAGAGGATGGGGCTGTGCTGAGTTCTCAGCTTGGGCCTTGATGAAGTCTGGAGAGGTTCTTCCCCCACTGTCATAAATCTTCCACTGGTTCCCCCAAGGGATTGTCAAGATAGTTCCTTTCTCTTTAGAAACATCCCTGGGATTCTGAGCACCTGGAGGGTCTTTGAGGGTCAAACTGGTTACCCCAGTTTTCCTGGGTAAAGGAAGGGAGAGGGAAAGAAACTGTGATGGCAATAGACCTGGTTCTGTTGCCAGCCAGCTGAGAGACCTTGGCCAAGACATTCTCATCTTCTGGGCCTCAGCTCTAAAATGCAAGAGAGGGTAGAATGGTATCTCATTTTATGAACTTAAATGTTCTGTCACCATACACTTAATGAGTGCCACTGTATACCAGGTATACTACAGGGCATTAGAGATATGGTAGTGAGTGCAAATGACACAGTCCCTGACTTTGTGGAGACTGCAGTCTATGGGAGCTGGAGGAGAGGAAAAATTGATAACCGTACAATTATAAACTGTGATACAAGCTTTGAAGGAACATTCTAGGGTGCTAGGAGAGTACCCTTTCCTGAACACTTTTGGAATTTTTATTTATGTATCTCACTTTTGTGAGATATGATTACTACTAAGCTGTGACTCCAAAACAGAAACTGTCTTGGTTGATTGTTCATTCATTTATTTACTTAAAAAAATTTTTAATGGAAGGTGGGTGGATCACGAGGTCAAGAGATCGAGGCCAAAAAAAAAAAGCAAAAAAAAAATTTTTTTTTTAATGAACACTTGCCTATTGTATACCTTTTAAAGCAGTGGCTTTGTATTTTGCGCTCCCCAAGGAACGTATATCAAAGCTGACAGAAATATAACATGAAATGGGGCTGGGAACCAGCTTACTTATTCAACCAAACTCAAGAGATGTTTGATACACACTACTGTGTGCCAGATATTATAGACACAGTTGTTTAAGGGCAGGAACACAATGGTCTCTTTCCTCGGTAAATTCTCTGAAGTCCCATAGGGTTGAAGTGGTGAGGAGGTGTGCTGGACCTAGGCAAGACTGAGGTTTGAATATGGGCCTTACCATACAAAAGTAGGAGACCTAAGAAGGGTTTTGGGATATTCTGTAGACTCAGTTTCCTCATCTGTAATACAAAACATTAAGAACATTTCTTTTGTTTTTTTTTAGACAGGGTCTTGCTCTGTCACCCAGGCTGGAGTGCAATGGCATGATCTCAGCTCACTGCAACCTCCGCCTCCCAGAGTCAAGTGATTCTCCTGCCTCAGCTTCCTGAGTAGCTGGGACCACAGGCACCCACCACCACACCTGGCTAAATTTTTTGTATGTTTAGTAGAGACAGGGTTTCGCCATGTTGGCTAGACTGGTCTAGAACTCCTGACCTCAGGTGATCTGCACGCCTCGGCCTCCCAAAGTGCTGGGATTACAAGCGTGCACCACCGCACCTGGCCTAAAACATGAGAACATTTCTGAGTGCCATTCTACACACTGTGCTAAGCACTGCACATGCATTACCTCCTTTTATCCATTAACAATCACATGAGGTAGGTTCTTCTCCCCATTTAATTGACACAGAAACTGAAGCTCAGAAATGACAAGTGCCACTGGCATTGCAATCCTGCAGAAGGCTCTCCTTCATTCTCAAAACTCCAAGGATAGGTGCCTGACAGGAACCTTAGAACCATTGGACAGAGTGGTCTCTAAACCTTTCTGACTGCTCATGTCTCTCAGTAAATATATGAAACATGTCCTTGTCAATCATATTTATTTAGAAACATATATGTGTTCTGCCATTAATTTATACAGTAGGCCGGGTGTGGTGGGTCATGCCTGTAATCCCAGCACTTTGAGAGGCAGAGGTGGGTGGATCGCTGGAGTCCAGGAGTTCAAGACCAGCCTGGGCAACATAGTTAAATCCTATCTCTACAAAAAATAAAAAAATTAGCCAGGCATGGTGGTGCATGCCTGTAGTTTCAGATACTCTGGAGGCTGAGGAGGGAGGATCACTGGAGCCCCAGGAGGTTGAGAGTACAGTGAGCTGAGATTGTGCCACTGCATTCCAGTCTGGGTGACAAAGCTAGACCCTGTCTCAAAAACCAAAATTTATATAGCAAATACTAGCAAAGGTTAATTTCTTATTTTGGATAGAATTAAATGTACATAGATAAGATTAAAAATACAAATATAAATAAAATTACTACCTGCCCCCTGATGTGTCATGTAGCACTTAGAAATCACTCACCCAGATTGTTTTACAGAGGAGGACACTGAAGCCTAGAGAGGCCAAGCAACTTGTTCAAGTTGCTCAGTTGGGAGCAGGCCAGTGGGGAGGTTTGTCCTCCAGACAACATAGGGCAATGTTTGGAGACATTTATGTATAGGAAGGTGAGAGTGCTACTGGCATCTACTAAGTAGAGGCCAGAGATGCTGCTAAATATCTTATAATACGTAGGACATGTGATATGGTTTGGCTGTGTCCCCACCCAAATCTCAACTTGTATTGTATCTCCCAGAATTCCCACATGTTGTGGGAGGGACTCAGAGAGAGGTAATTGAATCATGGGGCTGGTCTTTCCCATGCTATTCTCATGATAGTAAGTCTCATGAGATCTGATGGGTTTATCCGTGGTTTCCACTTTTGCTTCTTCCTCATTTTCTCTTGCTGCCACCATGTAAGAAGTGTCTTTTTTCTCCCATCATGATTCTCTGAGGCCTTCCTAGCCATGTGGAAGTGTAAGTCCAATTAAACTTCTTTTTCCTTCCTAGCCTTGGTTATGTCTTTATCAGCAGCATGAAAATGGACTAATACAGTCAATTGGTACAAGTAGAGTGGGGTGCTGCTTAAAAGGTACCTGAAAATATGGAAGCAACTTTGGAACTGGGTAACAGGCAGAGGTTGAAACAGTTTGGAGAGCTCAGAAGAAGACATGAAAATGTGGGAAAGCTTGGAACCTCCTAGAGACTTATTGAGTGGTTTTGACAAAAATACTCATAGTCATATGAACAATAAGGTTCAGACTGAAGTGGTCTCAGATGGAGATGAAGAAGTTTTTGGGAACTTCAATAAAGGTGACTCTTACTGTTTTAGCAAACTGGCAGCATTTTGCCCCTGCCCTAGAGATTTGTAGAATTTTGAACTTGAGAGAGATGATGCAAGATATCTAGCAGAAGAAATTTCTAAGCAGCAAAGCATTCAAAAGGTGACTTGGGTGCTGTTAAAAGGGTTCCATTTTAAAAGAGAAACAGCATAAAAGTTCAGAAAATGTGCAGCCTGACAATGCAGCAGAAAATAAAAATCCATTTTTTGAGGAGAAATTCAAGCTGACTGAAGAAATTTGCATAAGAAGCAAGGAGCCTAATGTTAATCCCCAAGACCATGGGGACAATGTCTCCAGGCCATGTCAGAGACCTTCATTGCAACCCCTCCCATCACAGGCCTGGAGGCCTAGGAGGAAAAGGTGGTTTCATAGGCTGGGCCCAGGGTCCCTGTGCTGTGTGCAGCCTAGGGACTTTGTGCCTTGTGTTCCAGCCACTGGCCATGGCTGAAAGAGGCCAACGTGCAGCTTGGGCTGTGGCTTCAGAGGGTGCAGGCCACAAGCCTTGGCAGCTTCCATGTGGTGTTGAGCCTGTGGGTACACAGAAGTTAAGAACTGAGGTTTGGGAACCTCCGCCTAGATTTCAGAAGATGTATTGAAATGCTTGGATGCCCAAGCAAAAGTTTGCTGCAGGGGCAGGGCCCTCATGAATATCCTCTGCTAGGGCAGTGCGGAAGGGTAATGTGGGGTCGGAGCTCCTACGCAGAGTCCCTACTGGGGCACTGCCTAGTGTAGCTGTGAGAAGAGGGCCACCATCCTCCAGACCCCAGAATGTTAAACCTGCTGACAGCTTGCACCATGTGCCTGGAAAAGCCACAGACACTCAATGCCAACTTGTGAAAGCAGTAAGGAGGGAGGCTGCACCCTGCAAAGCCACAGGGGCAGAGCTGCCCAAGACCATGGGAACCTACCTGTTGCATCAGCATGACCTGGATGTGAAACATGGAGCCAAAGGAGATCATTTTGGAGCTTTAAGATTTGACTGCCCCACTGGATTTTGGACTTGCATGGGCACTGCAACCCCTTTGTTTTGGACAATTTCTCCCATATGGAATGGCTGTATTTACCTAATACTGGTACTTCCATTGTATCTAGGAAGTAACTAGCTTGCTTTTGATTTTACAGACTCATAGGTGGAAGCGACTTACCTTGTCTCAGATGAGACTTTGAAATGTGGGCTTTTGAATTAATGTTGAAATGTGTTAAGACTCTGGGGGACTGTTGGGAAGACATGACTGGTTTTGAAATGTGAGGATCTGAGATTTGGAGGGGCAAGGGGCAGGATTAAATGGTTTGGCTGTGTCTCTACCCAAATCTCAACACGAATTGTATCTCCCAGAATTCCCAGGTGTTATGGGAGGGACCTGAGGGGAGGTAATTGAATCATGGGGCCAGTCTTTCCTGTGCTAGTGTCATGATTAGTGAATAAGTCTCATAAGATCTGATGGGTTTATCAGAGTTTCTGCTTATGCTTATTCTTCATTTTCTCTTTCTGCTGCCATGAAAGAAGTGCCTTTTGTCTCCCACCATGATTCTGAGGCCTCCCTAGCTATGTGGAACTGTAAGTCCAATTAAATCTCTTTTTACTTCCCAGTCTCTGGTATGTCTTTATCAGCAGCATGGAAACAGACTAATATAACAGGCTCTCACAACAAAGAATTATTCAGGTGAAAATGTCAATAGTGCCAAGTTGAGAAACACTGCCGTAGACCCCAAACTTGGACTGAGATAAGGGCATGGTGTCTCAGGCTAGATGATGTGTTTGGATCTGATCTCTACCACTATCTGGCACCTGTGGGCAAATTACTTAACTTCTGACCTCCAGTGTTTTCCACCATAAAAGGGTTAATAATACCTCACTGGGGAGGCAGTAGCATTAAATTACATCCTTTCTGTGTGAAAGGTCAAGGGTTAATTCTCATTTTGTTCTCCCATGCCCTTCTCCTCTGTGGCCTCAACTGTTTGGTGAAATTGACTTGTTTCCCATAATGACTAGGAAGGATCAGCTGACAGCCACCCAGACTCGGGAGCCACAGAAACATGCTAAATGCTGACAGTCCAGTCCAATAGGGTTGAAGAGTTCTAGAGCTGATTTCAGCCATTTGAACACCTAAGGCAGAATCTAAGTTAGTGTGTGAGCATTTGTGGAAAGAATAAACTTCAATCTGTCTACAGGAGGAATCTGAAATTTCACTCTCCTCTCTAGTCCTTCCTTTTCTTTGAAACTTTCCTGTTCCACTTCTCGAAAAGCTTTCCTTCCTCCAGCCCTCGCTCCTTTCTTTTTTCCCCTTGTTTCCTCCTTCTTTCCAAAGAACAAACTTCAGACACAGAAGCAACACAGTCTTGGCCATCACTGAGAGACAGACATGTAAATGGTTAGTTATAATCAGGTGTCCCAGGTACAGAGAGGGCACCAGGAGAAAGGTGGATGATACTACCTGAGAATGGAAGGAGGGTTTGAGAAAAGGTTCTTGGGGGAGGTTGCTAGAGCTGCAAGACCACCTCTCTGACCCATTTCTAACCAGGTTAGATGCTTCTGCTACTGATTTGTCAGTAGATGGTGAGCATCATGTGGTCAGGGACTTCTATTTTGTTCCCCAATATAGCCTCAGAGCCTAGAACAGTGCCTGCCACACAGTGGCTACTCAATAAGTATTTGTGGAATCAATCAAGAGTATTTTGAAAAGTCACTAGAGATTCATTCAGAGTAGACCTGGAAGGGAAGGGGAGGGGAGGGGAGGGAAGGGGAGGGGAGGGGAGGGGAGGGGAGGGGAGGGGAAGGGAGGGCATTCCAATCACAGAGAACAGAATGAAAAAAGGCAGAGGAATGATGAGAATTATGAAGGATACAAGAGGAAATAACATGGGGTGTGGTCAGCTGGGCAGATGGGACCACATGTGAACTGTTGGGAAGGGGCCTTGTGTGTGTATGGCAAGGCATTTGAAGTATCTCTGGATTAGAGAATGTGTTTGCAGGGAAAGTTTCGATTGAGAAGGAACATGTCTGGAGAGAGCATGACAGCATTCATTCAGTGATATTATTGAGTACCTACTAAGCACTAGGCACTGTGTTGGCCTCTAGTTCTTGAGAAGGCTATTGCATTAGCCCAGAAGAGAGACAGAAGGGGCCAGAGACAATGAGGATGCAGCCCAGAATATAGACTTGCACATTACAAGCACTTGCTCAGTACCTGAACCGGAAGTCAGGTGGGAGGGGGGCTTTCAGGGGAAAGGACATGGCAAAGAGGACTCTGAGGTTTTAAACTATGGTAACTGATGGTGTGCTGGAGTCAACAATGAAAATAGAAACTACAAAAAGAAGAGTTTGAGTGAGAATGACCTGTACTATCTTGAGTCAATTCCTTCTGTTAGCCTCAGTTATTATTTTTAATATTAACATTATCATGATTATATGCCAGGCATGTACAAGAGCAAGGGTTCTCAGTTCTGGTCAGTTTCACGTAATCTTTATGATAGCCTTATGAAGGAGATATTGTCTCCCTCAACTTACCAATGCCTCAGCTAAGGCACAGAAGTTTAAATAATCCAAGATTATGGAGTTCATGAGGGGCTGAGGGAAGGCGCGACGTTATTGATGATAGGACTATTGACTTCAAACCCTTTCCTTTCTCCCTACACCCAGCTCAGAGAGGGCAGCTTCAAGCACTGGCTTCTGGCTACCAGCTTTAATTCTGAGCTGTCCATACTGTTTCTTGACAACCCTCCAGGCTCTTTAGGTCTGGTGTGGGGCAATGGGATAGGGGCACTTTGCTGCTGAAAACCTGCATTGTTCTCAGGGTGGACTTATTCCCCCCAAAACAATCACTCAGTTGAGCCTTGAATGAAGGTCAAAGCCAACTCTTGCACTTTAGTCAGGAGACTCCTTCTTGTAAGTGTGAAGCCTTAACCCAGATGTGGCTGTGGCAGGGGTGACTAATAGTACATCTCATGTTTGTTAGGAGGATTAAATAAGTATTGCATGTAGAACATCTGCATTGTCCCTGGTGCATAGTAAGCACTTAATACATGTATGAGGCAGTGGAGTGGGATGTCAAGCACACAGGCTCTCTGAAGGCAGTTTGCTTGACTTCAAACCCCAGCTCAATCCCAGGTTCCATCTCCCAGCTTACTATCTGTGAAATTTAGGCAGATCTTAACTTCTTGGTGCCTTTGTTTCCTCATGTGTAAAACTTGTATAATAACATAATCTACTACATAGGGTAGTTGTAGAGAGCAAATGAGTAGAGAGTAAATGACATACAAAGCACTTAGAACACTGCCTCTTACCCTCTCCTTATTCTGAGGTTTGGATCCTGATCAAGCAGGAATCTGCCAAGGACTCCACGCTGTTCTCAGAAATCAGTACCTCCATGAAAAAGAGTTGCCAAGAGCAGGTTTGGATAGAGGAGGTGAATAGTCTAAGAAGAGGCATTGATGCATTCTTTCTTCCAGAATTTTACTGGGTGTTTAATTTGCACCATACTAATGCTTAGGTGCTGGGGATGAAACAATGATTAAGAGATCAACACCCTCCAAAGAGCTCAAGGTGGAAAACTGGGGGAGACAGGAGGTAGAGAGCAGTTGCAGTGCTGCAGTGCATTCAAGGAAGACATGTTAGGGCCTCACAGAACACAGAGGAGGGGGAGTTGAATCCTGCCTGGAGAGTAAGGTGACCTTTGACCTCGGCCTGAAGGCCTGGTGTATTAGTGCGGCAGATGGGAGAAAAGGGGCAGGAGGGCTGGTTAGGAGAACAGCGTTTGTAATGATACTAAGAGTGAGCATGCTCTCTAGCATGCGATTTGCATTTGCTAATGGGAAGTGGTGGGTTTTAGTATCACAATGATGGATGATGATGATAATAAAGATAGTGCTATCCTTAAGAACAACTCCAGCACATGGAGGTGGGGAAAGCAGGAAGGGAGAGGGCAAAGAGAGAGGAGGATGAGAATGGGGCACTCAGAATCTGGGTCAAGAAGGCCCCAGGGAGTTTGTATTTTATCCTGGAGGCAATGGGGAGTCTTGGAAGGGTTTCAAGTGGGGAAGGGCGGTGACCAGCTCTGTTTTGACAGGACCATACTGGAGGCTGCATTAAGATTGGGTTGAAGAGAAAGATCCTGGAATCTGGAAATTCATTCGGAAGATCGCTATGGTAAGACCCCAACTGGCCTTGCCAGAGGGCAGGCAGCAACTTACCTGGGGCTTGACCCAAGCTTGTATCCTATTAGCAAATGCAAATTATATGCTAGGCCTTCCACAAAAGTGGGAACCTATGCTATCAACCACTCAAACTTCTGACTCCACAAGGTGTGTCAAAGAAGAATTTCCCCTGACCTATAGTTTTTTAAGCAGTGCCTGTTCTATGATATATCTATATCATAGAACTATTATTATACAAGCCTTTTAGGCTGAGGTCAAAAGTCACCCTATCCTCCAGGCAGGATTAAACTCCCCTAGATTAAACTCCAGACCTCTTCTATCAACTAAAAAATGCACATGTTGGCCTTTATCTTAGTGTCCATGATTTGAAAGAGAATGATGTCCACAGACTTCCCAGATAGGGAACTTAATCTCTCTCCTCTCCAAGACCCCAGGTGTGAGAGGGTCAGGACCCTGGGCCTTGGTATGGTAGACTGGATAATAGGCCGCCAAAGAGGTGCATTTTCTAATCTCCAGGGCCTGTGAATATGTTACCTGTCATGATAAAAGGGACTGTGTGGAGGTGATTGAGATGAGGCTCTTGAGAAGGGGAGATTATCCTGGATCATCCAGGTGGCGTGATGCAATTAGGAAAGTCCTTGGAAGAGAAAAGCAAGAGATCAGGGCCAGTAGTTAGAAATATAAAGACAGAAGCAGCCAGCAGAGAGGAGAGAAGGTGCAATGCTCTTAGCCTTGGGGATGGAGAAAAGGGCTGAGGAAGGTAGGCAGCCTCTAGAACTGAAAAGGCAAAGAAAAGAGCCTCCTTTAGAGCTTCTAGAAGCAGCCAGCCCTGCTGACACTTTAACCCAGTGAAACTGATTTTGGATTTCTGATCTCTAGCACTGTAATAGAATCACTCTGTGTTTTAAGTCACTGAATTTGCAGTAATTTGTTACAGCAACAAGAGGAAGTAATACAGTGGGGAATTCCCACTGATTCCCCCACTGCCAGATTTGAGCTTATTTCAACAATCTGGAAGAGGATAATACTATAGTCTGAATGCTTGTGTTCCCTCAAAATTAATGCATTGAAATTCTAACCCCCAGTGTGATAGTATTAGGAGGTGGGGGGCTTTGGGCTGTGGTTAAGTCGTGGAGATGGAGCCCTTATGAATGGGATTGATGCCTTTATGAAAGGCCCAAGAGAGATTCCTCACCCCTTCCACCTTGTGGGGACACAGCAAGAAGGCACCATCTAGGAGCCAGAAAGTGTGCTCTCACCAGGCAATGAATTGGCCTTGATCTTAGACCTGCCAGTCTCCACATATATAAGAAATAAATTTATGGTGTTTATAAGCTACCTAGTTGGTGGTATTTTGTTATAGCAGCTCATAGAGACTAAAACAGATGGTCCACTTGTTTCCCTTGTGTCTTTTCTGGGGCCAGGATTGGGTGGAGAGAGGTCATTGAGGAAGGCCCCATGTCATGTTGTTGACAGAGACTGGGGGAGGAGGAGAATTGGTGTTTAAATGACCATGCTAGTGCACAGCTAGCTACTGAATTGCAATAGCTGATTTGCAGAAGCACTTACTCCCTGCTAAGCTTTGTGCTAAGTGCTCTTATGTAGTATCTCATTTAATTTTCTCAATAACCCTGAGGAAACTGAGGCATAGAGATTGTAAATAACTTGCCTGAGGTCACACACCTAGTAAGTGGCAGAGCTGAGCCTTACACAGTCTGACACCAGAGCCACACTTTGCCTTGCGCTATCTCCTAGGAGGAACAAGAAGGTGTGGCTGTGGATTGCTGGGCCTTTCACAGTGTGGGAACCCATGCTACCAACTACCCAAAGTTCTGCCTCTACACGGGTATCAAAGAAGAATTTCCCCTGGCCTATAGTTTTTTAAGTGGTGCCTGTTATCTGATATAGTTCTATATCTATATTATAGAATTAATACTCAGGCTTGTATGGTATAGTTCTATGTCTGTATCATAGAACTAATACCCCAGGCTTTCAGGCTGAGGTCAAAGGTCACCCTATCCTCCAGGCAGGATTAAACTCCCCCTCCTCTGTGCTCTGTGTGGCTATAGCAGGTCTGCTTCATTCCGCCCCCCCCACACATATACATATAACCATGTTACACAGTCATGCACAGCATAGTGACACTTTGTTCAACAATGGACCACACAGAACACAGTGGTATAAAGGATATAAAGGAGCTGAAAAGTTCCTATTGCCTAGTGACATTGTAGTCGATGTGAAACAGTACACATGTGTTTGTGGTGATGCTGGTGTGAACAGACCTACTGTGCTGCCAGTCCCATAAAAGTGTAGCACATGTAATTATGTACAGTACACAATACTTGATAAGGATAATAAGTTACTATGTTACTGGCCTTTCTTTCTCTCTTTCTTTCTCTTTCTTTCTTTCTTTCTTTTTCTTTTCTTTCTTTCTTTCTTTTTCTCTTTCTTTCTTCTTTTATTAAGAGTCTCACTTTGTCACCCAGGCTGGGGTGCTATGGTATGATCTTGGCTCACTGCAACCTCTGTCTCCCAAGTTCAAGCAATTCTCATGCCTCAGCCCGCTGAGTAGCTGGCATTATAGGCACCCACCACCATACCCAGCTAATTTTTGTATTTTTAGTAGAGACTGGGTTTCATCATGTTGGCCAGGCTGGTCTCAAACTCCTGAACTCAAGTGATTCGCTCACCTCTGCCTCCCAAAACACCATGTCCGGCCTGGTTTATGTATTTTTGATAGTATACTTTTCATTATTACTTCAGAGTGTACTCCTCCTACTTATAAAAAAAAGTTAAGTGTAAACAGCTTCAGGCCAATACTTCAGGAGGTATTCCAGAAGAAGGCATTGTTATCACAGAAGGTGACAGCTCTTAGTGTGATTCCTCCCTGAAGACCTTCCAGCAGGACAAGATGTAAAGGCGGAAGACAATGATATTGATGATCATGACTCTGGGTAGGCCTAAGCTAATGTGTGTGTCTTCATTTTTAAGAAAAAAGTTTAAAAAGTAAAAAAATAAAAATTAAAAAAAGATAGGAAAAAAGCTTGTAGAATGAGGATATAGAGAAAATATTTTGTACAGCTATATAGTATGTTTGTGTTTTACGCTGTGTTATTACAAAAACAGTCAACAAGTTTAAAAAATCTAAGAAGTTTATAAAGTAAAAAAGTTACAGTAAGCTAAGGTTAAATTTTATTGAAGAAAGGAAAATGTTTGTTTATAAATTTAGTCTGGCCTAAGTGTAGTGTTTATAAAGTCTACAGTTGTGCACAAAGAATGTCCTAATTCACTCACCAATCGTTCGCTGACTCACCCAGAGACACTTCTAGTCCTACACGCTCCATTCATGTTAAGAGGCTTATACAGGTGTAGCATTTTTAAAATCTTTTATATGTATTTATTTGAATGTATGTTTTCTATGTTTGGATATGTTCAGATATGTAAATATGCATTGTATGACAATTGCCTATAGGATTCAGCACAGTAGCATGCTGTACAGATGTGTAGCCGAGGAGCAATAGGCTATGTCATACAGCTTACGTGTGTATTAAACTACATCGTCTAAGCTTGTGTAAGAACACCCTGTAAGAGTGGTCTCCAACATTTTTGGCACCAGGGACCAGTTTTGTAGAAGACAATTTTTCCACGGATGAGGGTTGGAGGGGAGATGGTCTTGGTATGAAACTGTGCCACCTTGGATCATCAGGCATTAGATGCTCATAAGGAGCACGCAACCTAGATCCCTTGCATGCGCGGTTCACAATAGGGTTTGTGCTCCTATGAGAATCTAATGCTGCTGCTGATCTGACAGGAGGTGGAGCTCAGGTGATAATGCTCACCTGCCACTCACCTCCTGCTGTGTGGCCCAGTGCCTAACAGACGGGTACTGGTCTGCGGCCTGGGGGTTGGGGACCCCTGCTCTATGATGTTCACACAATGATAAATCAGCTGACACATTTCTCAGAATGTATCCCTTCTGTTAAGGAACACGTAACTGTATATGTATATATGTATATATGTAAACATATATGTAGCTGTATATGTATATATACACACATATACATATATGTATATACACACATGTACATATACGTATATGTGTGTATATGTATGTGTATATATATATACACATATGTGTATATGTATATATATACGTATATATATATGTGTGTGTATATATATCCTCCTTTGGCTGGAGCTTTTCATGGAAAGGAAATGGTCTACAATGAGACATCAGGAAACCAGGTGTCTGGACAATGGTTTGACCCCTAGCAGTTCTGTGGCCTTGCCTTAGCCCTGAGCTATCACAGCATTTTACAGATGGGAAAACTGAGACCCAAAGTAGTCAATTATTTTTCCAGAATGGTTTCTGCACAGGGTAATTTGGCCCAACCAGACATTTTATCTAATGTCTTTGTGTAGACATTAAAGATGGCAAAAGAGAAATACTCATGTACTATATAATCAGTCTCTGCAATGTTGTCCGGTGCAGCTGCTCTGGTCTGCCTCATTCATAAATTATGATAAGAATTCCCAATTCACAGAGAGATCCAAGATGGCCGATTACTAGCAGCTCAGGATTGTAGCTCCCAATGAAAGTGCAGAAAACGAGTGGACGTCACACTTCCAGATGAATTTTTGCTGCCCACAGACCAGGAGTTTCCCAGCAGAGGAGCCCCATGGGTCGCCAGCGTGACTCTTTCAGCCAGCACGGCTGTTTTGCTGGCACCCAGTGCGGCGGTTCTCAGTGTGGAGTAAACGGGACTGGGTACCCTCTTGGTCGACGTTCAGAGCTCCGGGAAGGTAGAGTTGCCCATTCAGTTGATTGAAAAAGGGACTGAAGAGGGAAGCCAGACCGGAGATTCCCGGGCAGAAAAGCACCACAAATCTCAACGCCGTTGTTTCAGCTAGCAAAGTGGGTTGCCGCAGTGAAAATTACATAGATTTCGGCGCTGGGAATCAACAAGTTGGACGTCCATTCAGACACCCAATCCGAAAGTCGGCAATTACAAAGATGACAGGTGGATAAATCCACAAAGATGGAAAGAAACCAGCGTAAAAAGGCTGAGAACACCCAAAATCAGAATGTCTCTCCTTCTACAGGGGATCACAGTTCCTCATCAGCAACAGAACAAGGCCTGATGGAGAACGAGTGCGATGAATTAACAGAATTAGGCTTCAGAAAGTGGATAAGAAACTTCTGTGAGCTAAAAGAACATGTTCTAGCCCAATGTAAAGAAACTAAGAATCTTGAAAAAAGGTTTGATGAAATGCTAATGAGAATAGACAATTTAGAGAGGAGCATAAGTGAATTAATGGAGCTGAAAAACACAATATGAGAAATTCATGAAGTATGTACAAGTTTTAACAGTCAAATTGATCAAGCAGAAGAAAGGATATCAGAGGTCGAAGACCAACTTAATGAAATGAAATGAGAAGACAAGATTAGAGAAAAAAGAGTAAAAAGGAATGAGTAAAGTCTCCAAGAAATATGGGACTATGTGAAAAGACCTAATTTATGTTTGATAGGTGTACCTGAATGTGACGAAGAGAATGAATCCAAGCTGGAAAATATTCTTCAGGATATTATCCAGGAAAACTTTCCTGACCTAGTAAGCCAGGACAAAACTCCAGGCAATACAGAGAATACCGCAAAGATATTCCTCAAGAAGAGCAACCCCAAGACACATAATCGTTAGATTCACGAGGGTTGAAATAAAGGAGAAAATACTAAGGGCAGCCAGAGAGAAAGGTCAGGTTACCCACAAAGGGAAGACTATCAGACTCACAGCAGATCTCTCAGCAGAAACCCTACAAACTAGAAGAGAGTGGGGGTTAATATTCAACATTCTTAAAGAAAAGAACTTTCAACCCAGAATCTCATATCCAGCCAAACTAAGCTTCATAAGTGAAGGAAAAATAAAATTTTTTTGCGAACAAACAAGTACTCGGAGATTTCATCACCACCAGGCCTGTTTTACAAGAGCTTCTGAAAGAAGCACTATACACAGAAAGGAACAACCAGTATCAGTCATCCCAAAAACTTACCAAAAGGTAAAGAGTATCACCATAATGAAGAATCCGTATCAACTAATGGACAAAACA
>CAUYLG010022865.1:0-33679 GCA_963573385.1 Cacajao melanocephalus
ATTCATCAGACTCATTCTCCATCCAGCCTTGTTCCCTTGCTCGTGAGGAGTTGTAATCCCATGGAGGAAGAGAGGTGTTCTGGTTTTGGGTATTTTCATCCTTTTTGCTCTTGTTTCTTCCCATCTTTGTGGATTTATCTACCTGTGGTCTTTGTGGTTGGTGACTTTCAGATGGGGTCTCTGAGTGGATGTCCTTTTTGTTGCTGAAGTTATTTCTTTCTGTTTCTTAGTTTTCCTTCTAACAGTCAGCCCCCCCTGCTGTAGGACTGCTGGAGGTCCACTCCAGACCCTGCTTGCCTGGGGATCATCTGCAGTGGCTGCAGAACAGTAAGGGTTACTGCCAGTTTCTTCTTCTGTTAATTTTGTCCCAGATGTCAGCCTGAGTTCTCCTTTATGAGGTGTCTCTTTGGTTATTTGGGAGTCGGGGAGCTGTTTAAGCAGACAGTCTGTCCTTCAAGTGCTGAGCTGTGAGCTCCGTTGTTCTGTTCAGAGTTACTGTGCAGATACCTTTAAGTCTGCTACAGCAGAACTCATACCTGCCTTTTTTTCCTAGGTGCTCTGTCCCAGGAAGATAGGGCTTTATTTATAAGTTCTTGTCATTATGCTGCCTTTTTTCAGAGATGCCCTGCCCAGCAAGGAGGTAGCCTAGTCACAGTCTGCCATCAGAGGTGTTGCTGAGCTGCCGTGGGCTCTGCCCAGCTGCTGTGTGAACCTCCTTGCAGTTTTGTTTATAGGGGTATAGTTAAAACTGCCTTGGTAATGGCAGACTGCCTTGGTAATGGTGGACTGCCTCGGTAATGGTGGACACCCTTCTCTCCACAGAGTTTGACTGTCCCAGGTCCAGCTGTGCTTGCTGTGAAACTCTCAATCCAGAGCATTTCAGATTGCTGGTCTTTGTAGGGTGGGACCAGCTGAGCCAGATCACCTGGCTCCCTGTTTCAGCCCCCTTTTTTACAGTTGAATGGGTGATTCTGTCTCCCAGGCATTCCAGACGCCAGTTGAAATGGCACCAGGATTTGTGTGAGTTTTTGTGCAGAGACCCACTGCGCCGGCTGAAACAGCCATGCTGGAGACTTGTGGTGCTTTTCCACCTGGGAATCTTCTGGTCTACGGGCAGTAAAAACTCGTTTGGAAATGCGGTGATCACTCACCTTCTATGTTTTCACTGGGAGCTGCAATCCAGACCTGTTCCTCTTTGGCCATCTTGGATCTCGCCTCTCTCTTAAAGATCTAAAAATTGCTTCAGCAGGACTTCCAAGGGGGCTGACCACTGGGCACTGGACTCTGCTTTTCACCTGTTCCTCCTCCATCTACTGAGCCCTGACACATAGGACCAGCACTACCAAGAGCTCATGCTTTTAAAAATGTTAGTGAAAATTCATAGCTGACCTTACTGGGAGTTAGATATGACATTTTAACCCAGGGACTGTGACTCAGGATGACTTTGTACTTTGTGGCTGTTTAAGGTTAGCATATACTGCATGGTCAATTCATAATTCATAAGAATCATAATTCATAATTCAAGCTCTGGATAAACATGAATTTTAATTAGGCTAATAACTCAGCTAAATTTTAGGTTTCTTCCATTTATAGATCAAAATTCTAGTATTTTATAACTAAATGAAATTTAAGGAGTAGTTTCTGGTCATTCTCCAATTAATACCCATCTATTTGTCAGATAAATGTTAGCAATTTGAGCACAGACAAATTTTTCTCACATAAAATGTTCCATTACTTTTTATCTTCTAATATTCTATAAAATTGTATTTTTGTTGAGTTAGGAGCTAAAGCCACAGGTATTAGATTTTATTTATCAAATTTGACTCTTCCATTTATTATATTTTTTTCACCTTACCCTACCCCAGCTTATATATTTGGAAAATAATGGTATCAGAAGATAAAATTATCCTGCTAAAATTTACAAGTTTAGACACGGAAAAGCAAGTTGGATGTGATCGTGACTATGTATCTTTACAATCAAGCAATGGAGTGCTTATTAGTAAGTATGTTACATTTGTTTTTATTTATAATTTTAGAGTATCTAAAAGACCAAAAAGAAACTAAAGATCTAAAATAAAATTTCTGGCATCTGCCTATGGAGTAGCCATTCTTTATTTCTTTACTTTCCTAATAAACTTGCTTTTACTTTACTCAAGAAAATAAAAAAATAAAATTTCTGTACCAAGGGCAATCATCTTATCGTACATCCTGTTCCTTTCTAGAAGGGTTAAGGGGAGGGTAGGTAAGAATGGGGACAGTGAACACACAGACCATTCTCTTCAGTGTTTTCTAAGTTGGACACCAGATACATTTATTTCTCAAGTTCAATAACTGTATTGAATGCAATTGATGTCACAGTTGTCAGAAAACTTCCTTTGGAGGCAATTTTTTATTCACAAAAGTGGGTACATGTTTACCAAATTTGGTAAATACAGATGAGCAAAAGGAAGAAAATATAAACCATTCATAACCCTGTCACCTAGAGATAATCTCTATTAGCACTGTGACATGTATCTATTTACACATACACTTTGAATTTTACGTTGTTTGATGTAATTTTTTTCTCATAACACAATTGATCATTTCATGTCATTAAATTTCTTTTATTGAATACCTCTTTAAGCTACATAAACAAAACTGATATATCTAATTTCATTGAAATACTACATGTTAAACATGAAAGAAGCTCTCCACAGCTGGTATAGACCTTGATCTCTAGGTCTCCACAAGGCCAATGGTTAGAACAAACATCTCTTCACACATATTTGACAGAAAGCTATAGACAAAGTGTTGTGCTAGGGGTTATATTTATTGACTAAATTACTTCATGCTCAGGCCTGCTATTTACACAGTAATTATTCTTTCAACCAGTCATTTGTTAAAAATTAACTGTATATGAGCTATCATACTAGGTACTGGACATTTTTCGAGAAAAAGCACTCTCTGCCCAAATAAGTTTGTAGTTTGAGATAATCAAAGTTGTAACACAAAGTAGAGAATGCCGTTAGAACAGGGAATGTGCTGCGGTGATTCGGAAAAGGTGCTCTTACTTCCAGTGGTTGTCTGGTAGAGTTTAGGGGAGAGCTGAATTTCGAGTTAGGCCCTGAAGAGTGAGTAGAATTTGGGCATGTGAGACGGGGTGAGAAGGCAAATGGAATAGCAAAGTCACTGAGGCAGGGAATGTGGAGTGATTAAAGGACCACTAAATAGCTTTTAGTGTGTTTAGACCAGAGAGCTTGTAGAAGATAATGAAAAATAAACACATGTAAGTTTCCACCACTTCTTAGTAATGTTATTTTACTTTCCTTGTCTTCTTTTAAGGTAAGGTCTGTGGAAATATATTGCCCTCACCATTGCTGACAGAGACCAATAAGGCCATGGTTACATTTGTTTCTGATACAGAAGACAGTGGCAGTGGCTTTGAGCTTACTTTTACTGCCATACAGAACTCAGAAGCAGGTGAGTGTTTCAGGTATTTACTTCTCTGACGTCTTTCCTTGATGTGGGGATGAGGAGGAGGAAATGCCTTTGGCCATTCACTTTGAATTTCCCCAGTGCTTCCACAGGGTCAGGTTATGAGAATGTGGTTATATTGGTAGAAGGGACAATTCACTCTGCCAAGTATCCTGATTTGTATTTCAGTAATGTAAGGTGTCATTGGTGCATTCATGCTCCAGAGGAATACATTATAAAGGTAGGCAACTGAGGAATCACTTTACTTCATAGAGAATTTAGTTACATTAGTTAGGCAGAACTTAATTCAACTCAATTGTTAAATTGCCATTATGACTAGACGCTTTTGCCATTTGCCATTTTTTTTTCACTCTGAAAATTAATTGGGTGTGTGTGGTTTTGAAGACTTTCAGTGGTTTAAAAGTGCACACTGGAGGCAAACACTGATAACTCACTACAGTGTCCTTGGGAGGTATTTTGAGCTTTACTAATGTACATGCATGCATGCGTGTGTGTGTGTGCGCATGTACATATGCTGCTTGGCAGTGTCTTGTTCACTGAAAAATATCTTGAAGATCTTTCCAGATGAGCCCACAGAGATCTTTTTAATAACTGCATAAAATATTGTATGGTATGTCAGAACATGTTAAACTAGCTCCCTATTAACAGATGTTTACTGAGTTTCTAGTCTTTGCTTATACCAGCCATGGTGTCATGAATATTTGCCACTGTTGCCATGTACATCTGCCAGCGTCTTTGGACACATGCGGTTATGTATAATTCCGAGAAGTAGACTTGCTTGCTCAAAGGGTTTGCGAATTTAAACCTGGTAGTCATTGCCAAATTGCCCTTCAAAGAGACTGCAGTTGTTTACATTTCTACGTGAAGGCATATGAGGATGTGACAAAGAGCCTTTAAATACACAGAGGAAAATCCTTTAAGCTTCTCTCTTCTCTTCTCCTCTTTGAATGTTTCTGTCCTCATGTTTCATTTGTACAGTTGACATTTGAGGACTTTACTGTCAAATTTAGTCAAAACTGTATTTATGATGCTGTTGTGATTTTTGCTGATTCTGAGGAAGAGCACAAGTTAGGTAGGTAGCAGTCATCCTTTAAATATGAAAGTGTTAGACTAATTAGAGTAGTTGCAACATCAGCTGGCTTCCTTGGGTAACATAAGGTAGAGTGGGAATGTGAATTTCTTGCTCTAGAAACTCAGAATGCCATACTTTAGCCTTAAAACTCACAAGCCAGCAACTAATTCACTAGTAAAGTTTTTAATGGAAATGTGCAAAATATAAAGATTGTTTCAGACTATATGTAACATAAAAGGCAGTCCCAACAGAAGGGATAAAATGGTAACAGTGAGTAAATTTTTGGCAGTTATTTAAGATAAATTTTAAAGATTCCTTCTTTCTGTATTAATTTCTTCTGTTGCTGATCTTTTGGTATTTGTGTCCAAGAAAAGTAACCAAAAGCTATAATTTCTGTGTGGGTCTGACAGTTAATTTTAAGACATTTAAAACTTCAAATATACTTTTAGTTGCGACCTGACAATGTACTGAGTATGAAGAACTAACATCCAGCCCTCTAACCACTTTTTTTAGGACCTAGTATTTGTCCTTCAGGTAGGTGTTTGTCTGGGTAAGAGGCCAGGTTTATAGATGGACTTGTAATGTTTATTTAGACATTAAGGGCAGGTTAGTGAGAGCACAATGCCATGATTCTGCAGAACAGTGCATGTATAGTGTGAAGTTTCCATGAAAGTGACTTCAAGTGTTACCTCTCTAATCAAGTATGCTTATGTCCTGTTTGGAAAAAGGAATACACAAACTTGGGTGTTTTCTTTTTTTAACCCATCTCTTATTGTCTACAAAGTAATAACCAGTTGAGTCTCTGCACATACTGGAAATCAAATGTCCTTATTTATAGAGTTTTTTCTGTGCAGTTAAAATTACAGTGCATTGTTATTGTGAAACTAACATTTAATTCTCACATGAATGTAAGGGTGTGCATACAAGTAGAAGTTGGAGAAAACTAAAGTAGTTGATTAGAAAATTGATTAGGTGATATTTTATTCTGTGTTCTGACTTTTTAAAATTGTAACTATAAATCAAACTTCCCTAAAACTTTTCAGCTAACCTTTATGGAATTTTGACCATCACTTCAATATTCAGTTCTAGTAACATAACGGTGACACATTTTCAAAGTGATGGTATAAATCATTTCCAAGGCTTTAAGGCTAGATTCACCTTTTTGCCCTCAGGTGAGCATAAACACTTGTGTAATAAGGACTTTTGCTTATGAAAATGGTTACAGGGAATATAATTTAGCTATGTTTACCTAAATGTAGGCTATCAATCTCTTTTGTAAGCATAACAAAAATGCAGATTTCTGGGTCCACCCCCAGAGACATAGATTCTGTAGATCTGGGATGGGGCCCAGGAATCTGTGCTTTAGGATACACCTCAGGTAATGCTCAAGAAATGGCATCCACTGGAACAGGAAGATTCCACTCACCACATACAGAAAGAAGAGAATTAGGTGTAAAGAAGGTAATTCTGAAATGAGATTGACTGGCTCCATTTTGCCAAGTTAGAGGGGTTTGAAGAATTAGTAGGTATCCCAGCATTCTGGAAGATAAAGTACAAGTTACTCAGACAAAAAGAATATCGTACGCAAAAACCCTAACCAAAGAGAATGGACAATGTATAAGAAAACTACAAATAACTCAACATGGTTTGAGTTTTGGAGGGAATAATAGAAAAGGCAGGATTTAGATCATGTTGAATATGAGGCATAAAATTGTAAGTAAGTGACAGGCTGATAGGATAGCTAGCTAACACGTATTGATTACTCACTCTGTAGTAGGTATTGGCTAAGCATTTCACGTGCATTATCTCATTTATTTCTCCCTACATACATAAGAGCTATGTGCATTGCTCTCCTCTCACCAGTGAGGGAACTGAGGCACTGTTTACAATAGCAAAGACCTGAAACCAACCCAAATGCCCATCAGTGATAGACTGGACAAGGAAAATGTGGCACATATACACCATGGAATAGTATGCAGCCATAAAAAACGATGAGTTCGTGTCCTTTGTTAGGGACATGGATGAATCTGAAAACTATCATTCTCAGCAAACTGACACAAGAACAGAAAATCAAACACTGTATGTTCTCACTCACAGGCAGGTGTTGAACAATGAGAACACATAGACACAGGAAGGGGAGCATCACACACTGGGGTCTGTTGGGAGGGACCAGAGGAGGGACAGCATGGGGTAGGGAAGTTGGGGAGGGATAACATGAGGAGAAATGTCAGATATAGGTGACAAGGGGGATGGGGGCAGCAAAACATGTTGCAGTGTATCTACCTATGCAGCAGTCCTGCATGGTCTGCACAGGTACGTCAGAACCTAAAGTAAAATAATAAAAAGAAAGTAACATTCCCAAAGATGCACAGCTGGCAAGAGTTGGAGTCAGAACTTGGTCTCTCTGACTCCAGAGTAACCTGGAAGATTATTAATGAACTTATATGCAAGAAAAATACTGAAAAAAATCTTTGTGAAGAATTTATTCTAGATGTATTGTTTGATTATATATATTGTGGAGATGGAGTATATGAAGAAAGACAAGTCCAGTATTACGGTTCTCTTAGAGGGATAGATATACATATATATACACACACACACACACACACATATATATATGTATATATAAATATATGTATATATAGGTGGATATACATATGTATGTATAGATATACTCTATATATGTACATATATATCCATATAGAGATATACATATATATCTCTTGAAATATGTATATGTATCTTGAAATTGTATATATACATATCTATATATCTATAGAGATCTCTCTATATATACATATATAGGGAGAGATCTCTCTATATATACATATATATATCACTATATAGAGATTCTCTCTCTATATATGTCATTATATAGAGATTATATATAGATCTATAGATGTATATATATGTATATCTATAGATCTGTATATATATCTATAGATCTATATATAGATATGTGTATCTATAGATCTATATATAGATAAATATATCTACATATATCTATATCGAGATATATCTATCTATATCGCTATCTATATATGTCGCTATAGAGAGGAGATGCTCTCTCTCTATATATATAGATATATCTAGATAGATATACATATTTCAAGAGATATATCTAGATAGATATATCTATATATATAGAGAGAGAGCATCTCCTCTCTATAGCGACATATATTTTTGTGTGTGTGTGTGTGTGTGTATATATATATATATACACACACACATACATAGAGAGAGAGAGGAGTTTATTAAGTATTAACTTACACAATCACAAGGTCCCACAATAGACTATCTGCAAGCTGAGGAGCAAGGAGAGCCAGTCCCAGTCCTAAAATTGAAGAACCTGGAGTCCGATATCCGAGGGCTAGAAGCATCCAGCATGGGAGAAAGATGCTTTCTCCCATGCTGGGAGGCTAGGCTTGTCTCTCTATTTCATGGTTTTCTGCCTGCTTTATATTAGCTGAAAGCTGATTAGATTGTGGCCACCAGATAAGGGTGGATCTACCTTCCCCAGCCCACTGACACAAATGTTCATCTCTTTTGGCAACACCCACATAGACCCACCCAGGATTAATACTTTGTATCCCTCAATCCAATTGACACTCAGTATTAACCTTCACAAGTATGATTTTCAGGATCCTAGCATGAGTGGTGAGGTGAATGGTAGAAGCCACTAGACAATAGAGAAATGTAAGAACAAGACCATATTGACTGTTAAAATCACTTAGTACAATTTAAGACATGTAGATATTAGCTTGTGGGAAATTCCAGTGGGGATATCTAAAAGTCTTAGGTCTAGGATTCAGGAAAGAGATTTAGATTGAAGAGAGAAATTTGGAAGTCATCTACATGTCGATGAATAAAAATAGAGTAATGAACATTACCTTGGCAATATCTTTTCAGGCTAAACAATGAGATCCTGGGGAAAAAAAAAGACATAATGAAAACAGACAACCATCAATATATAAGGAAAACCATGAGATTAATATCAGGAAGCCAAGGAAGGAAGAAGTGCTTAAAAGAGCCAGATGCAACAGGGATATTAAGAGATATGCAAGAAATCACATTTCTGGGATCTGGCACCTAGTGTATGAATGGTGATGTTAGTGAGATCTGCAGTAGAGTGGCTTTATGTTTTACCAGGGTAAGCAAGTGGGGTCAGTCAGCGTAGCTTCTCTAATTATTTTCAGTTAATTTTTTTTCCTTCTAGAGTCTTCCAACAAAACTGAACCGACGCCAGCTCCCCAAACCAATCCTGTATCTACTGCAAAAGCTATTCTGCATGGTGAGTTGATGGCATATTATTACTATCTGTTTAATCTTGTTTATTCATTAACTAGACATCTCTTTTGGAAGTCCTTATATTTGTTATAACACCACAGTGAAGAAGAATAAGTCTTATATTTAGATTTATAAAACTTCCAAAGTCCTATTTGGGTTTATAGTTAGACTCACAAATAGAGGGAAGAACAAATACGCTTTACATTAGGAAGAAAAGGGTATAAAGAAATCTTTTGTCCTCATCTATTTCTTTACAAACTCAATATCTAAAATGACTTCTAGGGTCAGTGTGGGACAAAGGGAGAAAACAAAGGTTTTTTGTTTTGTTTTAAATTTGCACTGGCGTCTTTTAATTTCCCTATGCTCTGTGGCATCTGGGTGAATACTGTGATCCCTCATTGTTCCACATGCATGGGTTGAGTATGTTCAAGTTGATGGACTGGAATAAAAAGTTGCACAAGGAGCTGTTAGAGGAGAAAATGCCTGCCTTTTGCTGGGGGGGGGTTGGAGAAGGTTTCCTAGAGATTAACACTTGAGCTGTGGGTCTTACCAATTCCTGATAAGAGAACAGCATTTAGATGCCCAAACAAATGTGATATGTTTGAGGATTGATACGTGGATTCATACAGTGAGAACAAGAACTAAAACAAGATACAGTGAAGAACCTTATGTATTGGGCTTACAAACTTGAAATTTTCCTACTAGAATGTAGGTCCCATGAGGGGCCAGTATTTTTATCATTTGTTCCATTCCACCAATAATATATCATCAATGTTTAGAACAGTGCCTAGCTAATAGCAAACACTAAATAAATTTTGCTAAATGAATAAAGAAAATTCTGTAGGCCAGTACCTAAAATTCTGATTGCCTAGCATAGTCACCTGGGAAGGCTTCTTAAAATCAGATTTTTCAGTGGTGAGTTTTGGGAGTCAGTATTGTTATAAAGCCCATCTGGTGTTTGAGAATCACTGCTGTTAACTATGGCAATCTATTAGAGGAATGTGTTCCAAATTACTGAAACCTTATGGGTCATTGGTTTCATCTCTACTGTAGATGTCTGTGGCATCCCTCCATTTAGTTCCCAGTGGCTTTCCAGAAGAATAGCAGGAGGGGAAGAAGCCTGCCCCCACTGTTGGCCATGGCATGTGGGTCTGAGGTTTCTAGGCAATTACCAATGTGGAGGTGCCATCATCAACCCAGTGTGGATTCTGACTGCAGCCCACTGTGTGAAATCGTGAGTGAAACTGGTATTTTACTAACCAATTGAGCACATGCATTTATAAGCAATGCCTTAGGCTAACTACTAAGATCATCCAGACTATTCTAAAGTCAGAATCTTCTTTCAGTATTTATCCGCATAGCCATCTAGCTTCTATTTTAAAAATGTCAGTGAAGAAAAGGTTCATCAAATCTTGACTGCTCATCCCATTTAGAGATATCTTATCATGTTGAGCTGAAGTCTGCTTCCTGATTGCAGAAATCCATTGGTCTAATTGTACTGCAGTTCCAAAACCTAACTTGGTTTCTTCTTTCACGTAATAGTTATTCCTATATTTGAAGACTCCTCTCACATTTCTCTTTGGCTTAATCTTTAAGCTAAGTGCTCATACTTCCACTGTTGGTTGTTAGTAATTCAGATGCCTTACCATGCAAGGCATCTTCCACTAGACTGGTTTAGGATTGTTCCTTTGAAAATATGGATCATCTCAGTGGAGAGCACAATAGAATAACCTACCAACTTGATTGTTTCATGACTGGGAACTAAAATTTTTGTTAATTTTTAAATATTCTTAAATATATATGAAATAATATACATATTTGTGGTTTAAAGAATAGTTATTAATGTTAAATGAACATTTGTATTCCCAGCCTCCAGTTTAGGAAGAATCTTTATACTTACCTTTCAAGATCCCTTAGAATCTTTCTTAGAAATACTATGCTAAATTTACAAGGGAAAAAACTAACAAACCCATCAAAAAGTAGGCAAAGGATATGAATAGACACTTCTCAAAATGAGACATTTATTTGGCCAACAAACATGAAAAAAGCTCAACATCACTAGTTATTAGAGAAATGCAAATGAAAACCACATGAGATACCATCTCACACCCGTTAAAATGGTAATTATTAAAAAGTCAGGAAACAATAAATGCTGGTGAGTCTGTGGAGAAATAGGAATGCCTTTACACTGTTGGCGGGAATGTAAATTAGTTCGAACATTGTGGAAGACAGTGTGGTGATTCCTCAAGGATCTAGAATCAGAAATATCATTTGACCCAGCAATCCCGTTACTGGGTCTATACCCGAAGGATTCTAAATCATTCTACTATAAAGACACATGTACACATATGTTTATTACAGCACTATTTACAATATCAAAGACTTGGAACCATCCCAAATGCCCATCAACGATAGACTGTATAAAGAAAATGTGGCACATATATACCATGGAATACTCTGCAGCCATACAAAAGGATGAGTTCATGTCCTTTGCAGAGATATGGGAAGTTGGAAGCCATCATTCTCAGCCAACCAACACAGGAACAGAAAACCAAACACCACATGTTCTCACTCATAAGTGTGAGCTGAACAGTGAGAACACATGGACATAGGGAGGGGAACATCACACACCAGGACACAAGAAAGGGAACAACACAGGGAGTAGGGGAAAACCTAGATGACGGGTTGATAGGTGCAGCAAATCACCAAGGCACATACATACCTATGTAACAAACCTGCACATTCTGCACATGTATCCCACAACTTAAATTTAAAAAAAAATCAAAAGAGAAAAAAAATACTATGCTGAATTTCTTAAATGCTGTATTCATAATACCTTTGTTTTTGGGGAATTTTCACATATATGTATCCCTTAAACAGTATATCATTTTTCTTGATTTTGATTTTTATGTAATGGAATTGCAGTTTATATTCTTGTGTCTTACTTTATCCTCACAATACCTTGTGTAGATTAAGCCATGTGGCTGTGTGTAACTGTAATTTGTTTTTGATTCAAACTAGTTAAAGCAATCTCTTGTGAGTAGATTCTGGGCACTGGTATTTTTGAAAAGCTTCCCAAATGATTCTAATGTGCCGAGGGTCAAGAAGCACTCTCTGTCTCCCCGACTCCATCTTTTTTTGAGAACGGGTCTCTCTCTGTCAAAGACTGGAGTGCAGTAGCATGATCTAGCCTTACCTCTTTGGCTCAAGGGATCCTCGCACTTCAGCCTTCTGAGCAGCTGGGACTACAGACACATGCTACCATGCCCAGCAAATTTTTTTTTTTTTTGTAGACATGTGGTCTTGCTATGTTGAGCAGACTGGTCTTGAACTCTTGTGCTCAAGCAATCCTCCCATCTTGGCCCCCAAAGTACTGGGACTACAAGTATGACCCACTGTGCCCCGCTTCCCTAACCCCTTCTTGACCATTTATTTCCCTGCCTGCTCCCAGTAGGCTGGCCTCATGGGCCTTTCTGTTACTTAGACATGCTGAGCTCATTCCTATCTCAAGGTCATTGTAGTTGCTGAAGGGACAGCTCATTGTTTAGTTGTCAAGTTTCCTTAGGCTATTCTTGGCTGTAAGCTTCTAAGACTATTCTTGGTCATTTTGAGGAGACCTTATCTGATTGTTTGTAAAATATCCCTCAGTTTAGTTTGTCTGACATTTTTGTCAAGGTTTTACTAGAGTTATCGATTTTGGGGAGGAAGACCACAAAGGTAATATACTATTTTTCTCATATATCAAGGGTACATACAGTCAGCATGACTTATCAGTGATGTTAACCTTGACCATCTGGCTGAGGTAGTATTTACCAGGTTTCTCTAATGTAAAGTTACATTCTCCCCACTTTCCATACTTACCCTTGGGAAACAAGTCAGTAAAGGTGGCCCACATTGAAATTGTTCTATCTTTGGCCATCATGAGCTCTTCCAGAGCTCGAAATCAGTGTTTGGCTTCTGTGTCTCTTTGACACACCCTCATCCTTTTGTCACACTGCAAGTTACTCCAGGTCTGTCTTGTGTATTTCCTATGTAGTTCTAGCACCAGCCACTTTTCCAAGGAGCCATGATTCATTTTACTGGAGAATGTTATGATAAATCATGATGTGATGCTGGGCACATTATTGGTTCTAGGCTTTTTCAGCAGACAGAGCTAGAAGATAAGGTATGTATACTATCCCATGAATATAAATCTATCTATATCTATATTAAGCTAAATATGAGTTCATGTGGTATTTTCAACTCTAATTCAGTACCACCTGGTTTTGCCTGGGCCTTCTCCCCTTTGCAAAAGAAAAACAAACTTATTTTTGTAAGAATTCTATCAAAGTGCATTGAATGTACCATGGAAAAGATGTCTCAGGAGTAGCTGATTAATTTGAGAAGATTAATGTATTAGAAAAGAAAATAATAGTATTGAGTACAGAGACACACAGAAAAAGTTTTGATAGATTCCCTTTTCAAATTATATGGTCTATTCTGAAATCTATGTGATAATCCATGACACCTTGCAGCAAGATACGGAACGTAACAAAGCTATTTTTCCCAAGATAGATATTCAACTTGATGAACCAACTGAAATTAATAAACAGCTGTAAGTGTTTGAGAACTACATGTTAGTCACAAAAACAATTTGTATTTAATTTCATTTGTGACTTCTTAATTTCTTTAAAAATATGTATTATAATAGTAATGCTTTTGGAAAAAAAGGCAGTTAGAGAAGGTTATCAAGCAAGAGCTTAAACTACCCTCTCCATTTTTCTATCATACTTTTTCTCTAGAAATCATCAATATTAAGAATGGTTTGTCTGATTTTCCACTAATATTTAAACTTACATGCATATATCTTCATAGTATTTGTATATATCACATATAGGTTTTTTTGCATATAACATTATGTCTTACATTTATACTGGTATGGTGAATGTCTATGTGCCACATTTTTTTAACTCTTCACAGTTGCCTATTTGACCGGTGAAATGTCTTTTTAAATCTAATCCTTGAAGTGCATGGATCTTTACACCAGGAGTGTGCTAATATGCCGGTGTAACAAAAACCCTATGTCTCATGCGTGCCCTGCCTTTATGGGAACTCTTCATCTGACTTCTTCACAAATTCTTTTCTCCCTGGCTCATCTTCACCAACCTTGTAGACATCTAGGATTTTACTCTCTGTTGAAGGGGTTTTCCAAGTATCCAGAGCTATTGGAAAGTAGAGTTTTCCATGTGGAAAAAGGCAGTTTAGGGAAATATGCAAAACCTGGGAGGTAAGATAGACTTCATTTTTGCTGAATGTCACCAAATGCCAGACAAGCTGACATTGTTGGGTAGTACTCTAAAGACAATCAGGAGAGTTGACATCATACCCCCTCCCGGATAGCTTCTCTGACACTGGTTGACCCTAGTATTAATTCTCAAACCTCAGCATACTCCAGAATCACCTGGGGAGTTTCTGATTCCTTAAGTCTGGTGCGGGGCCTGAGAAATTCCTGGGAGTGGTGTTCCTCACTTAGGAAAATCTGGTGTTCTCATCTTGTTAATTCTACACAGGTTTTGTGCTCACTGGGACTTTTAACTTACTTTAGGAAACCAAGCTCACTCTACAGTTATCTGACTCTTTCTAAAACTTCTTAAATCTGCGACTTAAACTTCAGTGACTCTGTGACAAAGTCAGGTGGCTCTTTCTTCTTCCATAGCAGTAAGTGACACATGCCCCATTGTTGGGTTGGGGATAAGACCTTAAAAGATGAAATTTTATATGGGAGAGGGGGGAAGAAAAGGTAAAGAAACCTATCAGTTGATACCTAGAACTATTTTCCCACTGTTGTAAAAATCTCAAGCTTTGTGGTGTCAAAGTGTATGTGGCTTTGTCATGGTTCTCCATTAAACTGAAGGATATTTGATGACTGTACATGTAAAACGTCACAAGAAACTGTAGTCTACGTTATCAACCCTACCATCATTTTTGTAACTTCATTGTATTGTATACACTCTCTTTTATACAAAGATGTGGAGTAGATTTAACAAGTAAGTTTCTTCACTACCAAGTAATTATTTAGAGGGTGACTTTGAAAAAGTTTAATCCTTCCATTAGCGTGCATGGCAGATAATAAGAATGATAATGGCTACCATTATGGAGTCATTACCATCTACCAGGTACTTGCCAAGCACTTCACTTGAGTTAGCTCCCTTAATAAAGGCATATTGAAACACACGAGTAAGTCAAACCCATCATGCAAGGAATTGAAATGAGCATGGTTATGACTTGGGAGAAGGTGCTTACACACATTAAAAATCTTTACCCAAATTTTCTCTGGTTCCTGGGAGCAAATTGCACTTTTTTTTTTTTTTTCCTCTTGTGCTCAGTCACCCTGTTTTTGAGGTCTCTTTTCTCTATACCATGGTTCTCAACTTATTTTGGGGGAAACATCTTGAGCAGAATACAATGGGAAAAGAGTCTCTACCCCTTTCTGTTCGAAATTCATTTTTATCCCTTCCTGTCTGAACAAAAACTGTATGGAATCAACACCACCGAGCTCTGTGGGAAGAAAGAAAAACCGGCTTCCTTTGCTCTGCTGGAAGCTGGAAGGTGCTAGGCCCCTGTGTAGTAGTGCATAGAATTCTAGCATTTTTCCTCCTTTCTCTGTATGTTGGGCTCAGAAAGTACACTATGTCTTATGTGAATATGGACAGTCAGCATTTACCAACAGGTATCTGTCTACTTTCCCTTGTTTAAAAAAAAAATTTTTTAATGGGGTTATAGAAGGTCAGCAAAGGGTGGGTTTGAGATGCTCGGGTGGGTTAAGTGGGCATTTTTACAACATGGCTTCTCCTTTGCCATGTTTAATTGTGATGTTTGACAGACATTCTTGCAGTTTAAGATGACACTTTTAAATAAATTCTCTCCTAATGATGACTTGAGCCCTGCCACTCAATGGAAGAATCAGCAGAACCTGTAGGATCTTGTTTGGAACTGACATTCTCTATTGTAATTTTGTTCCTGTTCATTTTTAAATTTTCTTTTTGTTTCACTGGAAAGGAAAGTTGATGCTCAGTTTTAAACGTTGAAAGTGTACAAGTTGCTTTGTTACAATAAAACTAAATGTGTACACACACACACACACACAAAACTTTACCTTTGAATAAGGTATATTGAAAAATAATTTCAGTAGCTTTACTTTTCCTGAAGAAACAGTGTAAAAAAAATGGAATAATTAGTCTCCAAGTAGAAGTGACAGTATATTGGTGGCAGTAGAGGGTTTCTTCCCTCAGACACTTTTTCAGCTAGAGATCTTGATATGGTAAATTAATGGATAATTTATTCAAACTTTTTAACATCATTTTAAGGTATATCAGAAGTACACAGAACTTTTCACTAAATGAACACCCATGTAACCAACACCCAGTTCGAGAAACAAAATACTAGTACCCAGTAGCCACTCTTATGCCTCTTCTAGTCACCACTCGCCTAAAAGTAATCAGCATTCTCATTTCTAATGCGGTAGTTGAGTTTTGCCAATTTTTAAACTGATCAATCCTTTTTAACTTCAGTTTCATAATTCTGATTTAATAAAAGATGAAAATCTGAGATATGACCCAGTGAGATCATAATTTGGCAATTTTGCACAGTAAAATATAGACCAGAAGCTACCTTGTCACAGACATAATTTTTTAAAATGTGTTCATAACATCACTGTGAAATTAAAATAAGCTTTAATTATTTTCAATTTTCCTCCTCAACCTAAAAAAGCCTTTGCTGATATTTGGTAAGGTCTCCAGTGACACTTTATGGCCAAAATGAAGGGGCAGGATACATGATCGAGAGCCCCTCTTCACATAAATCAGAGGGCATGATGTGGCTTCCCTGGTAGGGAGATTGCAGAGGCAATCAGACAGGGGACTGTTGCCTTGCTGAACGGAACGGTCCATGTTAGTAGGACCAGATGTTGGTAGGGTGGTTTCCCACATGCTGTTCTCATGATAGTGAGTTGTCAAAAGATCTGATGGTTTAAAAGTATGTGGTTTCTTTTGCTCTCTCTCTCTCCTGCTTTGCTGTGATAAGACATGCCTTGCTTCCCCTTTGCCTTCAGCCATGATTGCCTCCTCAGCAATGTGGAACTGTGAGTCAATTAAATCTCTCTTCTTTATAAATTACCCAGTCTCAGGTAGTCCTTTATAGCAGTGTGAGAAAGAAGTAATACAAACGGCTTTCGTGTCAAACTTTCACTGTTCTTCTGTCTCCAGGAAGAATAATCCATTCTCCTGGACTATTATTGCTGGAGACCATGACAGAACCCTGAAGGAATCAACTGAGCAGGTGAAAAGAATGTTTTTACAGGTCATTCTGCCTATACTCTAAATGTTCTCACATGCCAAGCAATACCTTTAGCTAAAATATGTAATTAGTTAATCTCCCAGGGCCCTTTTACACTTACCATTATACCCACATTTAAAGATGCAACTTGAGATTACACTTTCACTTGAGAATTACACAAAGTAGGTCAGAATTGCAAATTTAGGCCCATGGACACAGGTTTCCAAAGCTTTGTTTCCAGTGCCATCGCCATCGTTATCCAGAAGGTGGTTCACAGGCTCCTGCAAATTTTAAATCAGGATTGCTCTTTTATAATACAAAGTCTTCTGCGTTGCTGATGTATATAAGTGCAGAGATTTAGGATTATTTTGTACTATCAGCAAGGAAGTAGCTGGATTCTTTGACTTTCTTATCTTGGAATTTGCTTGCTTGTCACTGATACAGGTGAGAAGGGCCAAGCACATAATAGTGCATGAAGACTTCAACACACTAAGTTATGACTCTGACATTGCCCTAGTACAACTAAGCTCTCCTCTGGAGTACAACTCGGCGGTGAGGCCAGTATGTCTCCCACACAGTGCAGAGCCTCTGTTTTCCTCTGATATCTGCGCTGTCACCGGATGGGGAAGCATCAGCGGAGGTAAGCATTTTTTGTCACAGAAACATTAATGCCAGTTATTTTTGAAACTAGGTCATGTAAATGATATCAAGCAGCATCTGCTTCATCCCCTCTTCTTTCTAGAAAATAGAGACCATGTTTTATTTAGTTATAATAGATAAGCAAATAAATTGAGAATGAGTGTTTAAAACTTTTCCTTCAGGGTAACTTGGATTATAAGTAGGCCAGATTAGTGGTCGACAAACCTTTACTGTAATGGGCCAGATAATAATCTTTTAGGCTTTGCAGGTCGTCTGGTCTCTGTCACAACTATTCAAGTCTACTGTTACAGCATAAAGCAGCCATTGGCAATATGCAACAGAATGGGTTCCAATAGAACTTTATAAATAAAATTTAAATTTCATTGTCATGAAATATCATTCTTTGGATTTTTAAAATGTATAAACCATTCTTATTTCATGGATTGTGCCTGTGTTTGGGGGTGGCACAGAATTTATCCACTGGCTGTCATGTGCTCACCCCTGGCTATGGTATAGAATTCTTAAAGGCTTAGTAAAACACTGAAAGATATGAATGGTTGACATTTGTCTTTTGCTTCTTATACCATACAAGATTATTTTCTTTATATATTTCCTTTCTATATGTCATTTATTTGGAACCCGTGAGCTTGAATGGGGAGGGGATTTATATTTCACTGCTTACGGTGTTGATATTCACAGCTTACTGTGCTATGTGAAGCCAAATTGCACTTTCATAAAAACCTTCACTCCCAACACATGAGGAGCTTTTATCATCCCCATTTTACAAATGAGGAGGTTGCAACCCAAAGATTTAAGTAACTTGCTAAGATCCCATAACTAATAAATATCAAAGGGAAGATTTAAGATCAGCGTGGCTCAGCTTATAATCATTCCTTAATGGCTTCTCATTATATTTACAATCAAATCTGAACTCCTTAGCCTAGCTTAGAAAGCTGTGTGATTGGGCCTCTCCACTTCCCCCTACCACATAATTTCCCTCTTTTGTTCTTCTGGTTAACCTTCAGATACCATAGCTTTTCTTCTTTTTCCTTAACACCAAGCTTGCTTTGCTTTCTGAAGTTCCCCATTTTGTGCCCTCCTACTTGGAACGTGCTTATTACAATCTTGTCACAGCTGCCTGCTCATTATTGCATTTTGAACCAAAATATCACTTCCTTTCTTGGCCCACACTGCTGCAGGAGGGTGGGCCTCCCATTGCATTCGGCACTACCTGGTTTATCCTCTCATTGCACGTTAGCGTACTTGGCATGATTTCATGCAGTCATCTTCTATATCTCGCCCACTAGACTGAGAGCCTCTTGGAGGCTGTCATTGGCCACTCTCTCCCCAGGGCTAGAAGCATACATGCCATTCAGTAAACATGTTTTGGCTTACTGGCTTCAACCCCTTGAATAAATGTGCCTGCTCTCTAACACCTTTGACTTTTACTAATTTCATGACTACCAGGCAACTGAGAGGTGGTTAGTCTTATGAAAGATGGATTTATTCTTTCCAATAGGAGAGCAAATGAGTGTTAATTTTTTGGGATATGGTCAGCCACACTAAGGGAGATGGTCCCTGAGAAGAGGAGTTTTAGTATATTAAGAAAAATGTGAGATTTAGATTTGAACTTAGGCTTGAGCTTAGTTCTGTCCCATAAGAGCTGTGAGATCAAATTTTCAGAGGCCTGGCTTTTTCATATGTGACATCAGTGTGATTAACCTGATCTCACATATGAAAAATGTTGTATTATTAGGTTAGAATAAAATTATTCATAAATATTAAGGTACTATATAAATTTAAAGTATTTGTTATTAATACTGCCCTAAAATATTAACAAAATTGGCCATAAATCTAAAATGATACAATGGTCATGAAAATTACATGTTAACACAGGCCTGCCTAAGGATCAACTATGAAAAGAAATTATTTCATATTATCTTAAATTGGAGGTGCAATTAGGCTTCAATGATGGTAGAAGAAAAACAGGATTATGATTTGTGTTTATATTAGGAAATCATAAGCATATTATTTGTAAGCAAATATTTATATATTTATGTAAATATATAACCATATATTTATAATTGTATAAGTCATATGTAGCACCAATTCATATCTTGCTGAATTTCTCTTCCTGAATTCTTATGCAGAAATATTTGATATATTAACGTTTAAATTGAAAATAAGCTAGAAAAAGTGTTTCTGGTTTTATTCTCCTGCTGATGGCCTCTCTACAAAAATACCAAATCTGGAAATGAAGACATGTTACATGAAACACTTGTGTTTTTTAAATTCAGTATTCTAAGTCAGCTCAGGCCAAACTGAACAACTGCAGTTATGCTGGTACAGAGCTAAGTTTGAACTTAAATACATTTCTAACATCCCTTGCTGCTTACCTCATCATCGAGCTCTCTGAATGTTTCTTCATTAGATGGTGGCCTAGCAAGTCGCCTGCAGCAGATTCGAGTGCATGTGTTAGAAAGCAAGGTCTGTGAATATACTTACTATTCTGCACATCCAGGAGGGATCACAGAGAAGATGATCTGTGCTGGCTTTGCAGCATCTGGAGAGAAAGATTTCTGTCAGGTGAGAGGATTCTGGTTTTATGTAGGAAGGCAGAAAATTGCCATCTGCTGGAGTGTGTCTATAGACTTGAGAAACCACTGCTGAAGCCACCAACTTGTCCTGTGCTTCAAATATCACATCCCTGCATGAAGACCAGTGGGGCAACAGAAAGAATAAGTGAATTAACCCAAATTTGCTGAGATGTCGGAGAGTGGCCAGAAGCAGCTGTATAGCGAGAAAGGAGAAAGGGGCAGAGGCTTCATAGAGGAGCTGGTGAGAAGGTAGGAAATGGCAGAGCCTCTAAGCAGGCCTGAGCGAGGGAAGATGTGTTCAGGTATAATTAAGGCTTTGGGAAAAGGAAAAAGAGGTAAAAGTTCTAAACTTATGTGTCCTATTTGTGACTTAATACTTTTTTCAGGTTAAATTATCATTAATCTCTGTACTCTCTTAATTTTCCACCACAAATTAAAATAATCACAAAGATGTCTATTGGACAAGCTTGATATTGGCAAGTTCATAATCAACTAATAACAAGAATAGGAATGAACAGATTGTAGAATGCCAGCTTTCATGTTGAGAGTCAATGGAGGACTGTGTCTTTAGATATACAAATAAGCTAAGAGTTTCTAACACTCTGTGTGCCCACCTCTAATCCCTGGTTTGAATTTGGGGTTACCCACCTAAGGGAAAGTTTGGGTCCATAGGAGCAAAAACCCTGGGACTTATCACTCCTACTGGTCTGGGGTAGAGAGGAAAGAAAGAATGAATCTTTAGTTTCTACAGCTCTTCAATAGTTTTTCCCATCATTCAGTCAAGAAACATGAAGCAATAGATCTCACCTCCATGAGGGAGAAACAGCTGGGCATTAATCTAGGTGGATGTCCTTCCATGTGAAAATATGAGAGAGGGAATGATGTCCCCTTTAACACTGAATTAAGTTTATTGTCATTAACCCCTTTTGTGGTGTCAAGCATTGCTTACATTCTGTTTTAATTTTGCATATCTTTATTTGCATACCCCAGAAGCAGTCCCTGAGACAAGGATTCAGGTACAGTGGTCTGTTTTAGGAATCATAGATAATCACTGGTAGGAAAGAGAGGAGATGGTAAAGGGAATGGAAGTCAGCCAATCTATGATGCATTATTAAGCCATCTGCAATAGAGAGGCCCTAAACCTTAATCCTACAGGAAACTCAGGGCAGTGATGCCAAGTATACGTGGTCGATTTATCCATCTGAGGGGCGAGGGAGCTGGGATATTTATGTACTACCTTGCCTGGAGCCAAGTTTGAGGGCTGCTGTGGGAGCGGGGGGTTAATCCCTCAGGATTTCCCATACTTTAGGGTTGCTTCATGGGTGGAGAGTTGGGAAGATCACAGGCACAGAGCCAGCACATGGGCTGGAAGAGCTGAGGAATACAGGAAGTTGCACTCCTGCTGTCTGCTAGAGTACATTAATGTTATCTGATAAAAATCACAAAAGTAGTCTGAATTAATGCCTTAATTCTTCCCTTTAGTCTATTGTAGGATTTGAGGGATGGCTTTTCTTCCTTCAACAGGAAAATCACAACTAAGTCTGTTGTCTTTTACATATATGACAGCAACTAACATTACAGTGTGAGCTGTTTGTGTGGAAAGGAAAAGAATTTGAGAGGGTCTTAGAAAGGTCGATGTCACAGGTGACCTCAATATCGTGATCTCAGTTGACACTTATTTTTTCAGTTACATACAACTGTCACTTTGGCCACACCATGACCAAATTTACTGCCCATATATGGTAAGAAAACTAGAAGCTGAGATTCTAATAAATGACTAGCTTTCTGTTACAAAATATACTGAGTAACTAAAAAGGTGACTTTAGAAACTTGCTTTGATAAAATAGTCTCTAATATTTCTATTAGATAATTGATTTTTATTCTCTTGTGTATGCTTAGAGATAATAGACCTGCTGATGTGCCTTCTCATTCAGGAAGGTGGGCATAACAATATTGGAATGCAGAGACATGCAGTTTTCAGATATGCAATGTAGTATCCTGTTCTTTGCTAACTGGATTTCAGATGTTTTATTCTTTTAAAATTTTTAATTGTGTGGGTATATAGTAGGTGTATATATTTATGGGGGACATAGGATTTTCATACAGGTATACAAGGAAAAATAATCACATAGGGTAAATGGGGTCTCTATTATTTGTATTACAGACAATCTAATCATACTATTTTATTTTTAAATGTACAATTAAATTATTATTGACTATAGTTACCCTGTTGTGCTATCAAATACTAGATTTTTTTCATTCCATTTTTTTTTTGTACCCATTAATCATCCCCACTTCCCTATACTCACCCACTACATTTCCCAGCCTCTGGTAACCATTTTTCTCTATTGTCTCTCTATGAGCTACATTGTTTTGATTTTTAGCTCCCACAAATAAATGAGAACATGCAAAGTTTGTCTTTCTGTTCTGGGCTTATTTCACTTCACATAATGACCTCCAGCTCCATCCATGTTGTTGGAAATGATAGGATCTCCTTCTTTTGTATGACTGAGTAGTACTCCATTGTGAATCTGCACCACATTTTCTTTATCTGTTCATCTGTTGACGGATACTTAGGCTGCTTCCAAATCTTGGCCATTGTGAATAGTGTTGCAATAAGTTGCAATAAACATGGGGGTTCAGATAACTTTTCGATATCTTGATTTCCTTTCTTTTGGGCATATACCCAGGAGTAGGATTGCTATATCAATGGTATTTATATTATTTTTTGAGGAAAGTCCGCATTGTTCTCTATAGTGGTTGTACTAATTGACATTCTCATCAATAGTATACATGGGTTCTCTTTTTGTCCACATCTTTGTAAGCATTCGTTATTGCCTGTCTTTTGGATAAAAGCCATTTTAACTGGGGTGAGATTGTATCTCAACATAGTTTTGATTTGCATTTCTCTAATCAATGATGTTGGGCACCTTTTCATATACCTCTTTGCCATTTGTATGTCTTCTTTTGAGAAATGTCTATTTAGAGTTTTTGTCCATTTTTAATATCAGATTATTAGATTTTTCTATAGAGTTATTTGAGCTCCTTATATATTCTGGTTATTAATCTCATCAGATGAGTACTTTGTAGAAATTTTCCCTCATTTTTTGGGTTGTCTTTTGGCTTTGTTTCCTTTGCAGTGCAGAAGCTTTTTAACATATGATCCCATCTGTCCATTTTATCTTTGGTTACCTGTGCCTGTGGGGTATTCCTAAAGAAATCTTTGTCTAGTCCAATGTCCTGGAAAGTTTCCTCAATGTTTTCTTTTATTAGTTTCATAGTTTGAGGTCTTCGATTTGAGTCTTTAATCCATTTTGATTTGACTTTTGCAAATGGTGAGAAATAGGGGTCTACTTTCATTCTTCTGTATAAGGACATCCAGTTTTCCCAGCACCATGTATCGAAGCAACTGTCCTTTCCCCAATGTATTTTTTTTGTACTTTTGTCAAAAGATGAGTTCACTGTAGATGTGTGGATTTATTTCTGGGTTTTCTATTCTATTCCATTGTTCTACAAGTCTGTTTTTATGCCAATACTGTACTGTTTTGATTACTATAGCTTTGTAGTATAATTTGAAGTCAGGTAATGTGATTCTTCCAATTCTGTTCTTGTTGCTCAGGATGGCTTGGCTATTCTGAGTCTTTTGTAGTCCCATATAAATTTTATGATTATTTTTTCTATTTCTTTGAAGAATGTCATTGCTATTTTTTTCTAACTTTGTTTCATCTTCAAAGTCATAGATCTCTGTCTTCACAGAATAATATATGTCCCTCAGCCACACTGATTGCCTTCTAACCTCCCAGTACTGACCTCATGATTCACCCACCTCAACCTCCCAAAGTGCTGGGATTACAAGCATGAGCCACTACACCCAGCCATGAATGTCTTTTAATAGATATAAATCAACCTCTAAGTTTTTTTCACCTCACCATCAACACCCTAGTTTCTGTGTATGTCATAACTCTACACTTTGATCTGAATAGATTGTGTCAAGAGTGACCAGTGATAGGGAAAACATTATCTATAGTGTTTATCACCCAATGATCCTAACCCAATTTCCAAAAAAAAAAAAAAAAAGGCAGCCCATTTCTTGTGTTGAATTCATTTGAGTACTGTGGTTTTCTAATTAAATTTTTATTTTTAAAATGTAGCATGAAATCTTAAATATTACAGTTTTACTAATTGATATCATTTAAAGACTATGTCCTTCTGATGGGGCTGGGAAGACTTAGTAATTATTTTCTCATTATGTGAACTAGGCTTTATCTTCACCCTGGAATCCAATTACCATCTGATTGTTCATAAATTTTATTTGTTTCTTTTTGCAAAACAGTGAATACATAATATATAAAGATGCAAATTGACAAAGACCAAATCTTTAAACATATTACAAATACATTATTTGTCATTCTTGTTCTAAAAATTAAAAGCAGGAGTTTTAGATTAAAGCAGTTTTCCAGAACATGTTTTCTTGGTGTTTCAGGGAGACTCTGGTGGACCACTAGTATGTAGACATGAAAATGGTCCCTTTGTCCTCTATGGCATTGTCAGCTGGGGAGCTGGCTGTGTCCAGCCATGGAAGCCGGGTGTATTTGCCAGAGTGATGGTCTTCTTGGACTGGATCCAATCCAAAATCAATGGTAAATTGTTTTCAGATGTTATTAAAACAATACCTCTTTCTTTCAAGTGAGTTTGGGAACAGTGAGTGTGGTATAAATTAGCATGAAAGAGAAAACCATAGAGTAGAATTTCATTTAGTTACTAAACACACTAAAATGCAAGATTCTGCAAAAGAAGCTCTCCTATGTGTAGAGTTAGAGTAAAACCGACTTTTCCCAAGGCTGTTTTAATCCTGGATTTCTTTTAGTAGTGGCTGTTTTGACGCCAACTATATTTTGTCCTCAGGCTTTCGTCTTTATTTTTAACATGTTCTCTCCAAATACAGGTCCTGCTTCACTTCAGACAAATAAGTGCAAAACCTTAAAACAACAATTGCCACCGCCCACACCTTCGCCAGACAATGCATCTTGGCCAGGTAATAAATATTCACATTATCCCATTAATACTTTCGGCAAGAATTTGGCAAAAAGCACTGTCTATCTAGCTTTGCTAAATTTTCTGTGGAACACTATAACCTCTGTGTTTTCCTTCTGGTTGGTAGTTTTTGCTGAAAGTGGGGGTAGTTATTATGATTGCTGGAGATCATTTCCACCCCAAAGCTAGACCTGTTGAAGATTTTTTAAAAATCTTGTGGCTGTGAACAAGTGCTTGAATATTGGATAATTACACAGAATTATTTTAAACTCTGAGCTGTTTACTTCTATCTAAACTAAAGTCCTTTTATATGCAAGTATCTTGCTAGGTAAAGACTCTGGGTATGAGATGACCAAGACCGGAATCAGCATTAGAATTTTTCTTAATTCTTCCACAGTTCCCACTGTCTGTTTGATAATAGGATTTTGATTTTTAGTCAAAACTAACAGCAACTGGAGGATTAGAAATCTGTAATTACTTGTAGAAAGATGGAAGTTCTATTTTGTTTATTATTCCTTTATTTAGAGACGGAGTTTTGCTCTGTCGCCCAGGCTGGAGTGCAGTGGTGCGATCTCAGCTCACAGCAACTTTTGTCTCCTGGGTTCAAGCAATTCTCCTGCCTCAGCCTCCAGAGTAGCTGGGAGTACAGGTACCCACCACAACGCTGGCTAATTTTCTGTATTTTTAGTAGAGACAGGGTTTCACTGTGTTAGCCAGGATGGCCTCCATCTCCTGACCTCATGATCTGCCCGCCTCGGCCTCCCAAAGTGCTGGGATTACAGGCATGAGCTACCGCACATGGCTGGAAGTTCTATTTTATCATCACTCTTGGTTTCCAAATGGTCAGTCTGTCCTTTGTTACCCGCATTTTCCCCTTCCCCGATATACTCAACCCCAGTAAACAACTAGGAAGAGTTGAAAGAAAATGTAAGATAAAAAGTAGAATTCCAAGAGTGATGACTTTGAGTAGAAAAAAGAAGATGGGATCTAGTGCCCAAAAGGAGGGGATGGTCTTAGATAGGAGCAAAGTACACTTCATCTATGGTTAATGGATGGAAGGCAGGATCTTGAGGCACCCGTGCAGGTGTGAGGTGTATGCGTATAGGTGAGGATGGGAGCTTGTGGAATTTCTCTTCTGAGTGTTTTTGTTTTGTTTTGTTTTGTTTTTAGCAGATGAAAGAAAGGAGGGGTTATGTAAGAAAGTTGCATTTTTAAGACAAAGAAAGGATGAAATATTTTTCTTGACACTGCCGTAGTGAATAGGAAGATATAGTAGGATTGCTGGGTAGCATAAAGACCCCCTGAGATGAATGATCATAAATTGAGAGAAGAGAGCAGAATGCCCCCAGTTAGCTTAGTTGTATGTTTTCCTCTGGAGACACTGTGGTGCAGAGTAGGTGGAGCATGGATTTAATCAAAGTGGAGTGTTCCCAAGTATGTGAGGGTATAAGGGAATTCAAAGTGTATGTGAAGAAGTGGTTGAAATGACGGATCACTGGAATTTAGAATAGGTAAGAAGTAAAATAACGATGGGAGATTTGTTTGGGACAAAGGTAAGGTGATAGAATAGGTAAATTATGGTCCCAAAAGGTGGAAGGGGTATTAAGGAAGGCTGAGAAGATGGAAGATTGTGGTTGAAGAAAATAATTCCTGAAACTGAGATTATAGAAGGCTTGGAGTTACTGATATTGATCAAGTGTCTAAGGGCTGACCGTAAGGAAAGGGGCTGAGGTCAGGTGCAAGACAAGATCACTGGAGGAAAGTTGAGGCGCTGAACACTTCAGTGCTGGAATCATCATGTGTACAGTGACTGAAACCAGAAAGAACTATGACAAGAAAAGTGTTGGAGAAAATGACTGCTAAAACCTTCCAGGAGTGAGGAGTGGACCCAGGACCATTTGTCTGGCAGACAGAGAGCAGACTTGGGTCCAAGATCCTAAAAACTATAGATTTCAATGGACTGAGTTAAATGAATGAATTCAGTGAGCACCTAAATAGGGTAATCCATGTAATGCACTTAGAACAAGGAGGGTCTGACCCGAGATAAGGGTCCATAAATGGTGATGACAGTGCCATCTAATGTATTTTTTGAATGATCTCAATCAGGCTGTTAGAAAATGAATATTGTGGCCGGGCGCAGTGGCTCATACCTGTAATTCCAGCACTTTGGGAGACCGAGGCTGGCAGGTTCCCGACATCAGGAGCCTGAGACCAGTCTGGCCAAGACAGTGAAACCCTGTCTGTACTAAAAATACAAAAAATTAGCTGAGTGTAATGGTGTGTGCCTGTAAGCCCAGCTACACGGGAGGCTGAGGCAGGAGAATCACGTGAACCCAGAAGGCGGAGGTTGCAGTCAGCCAAGAGCGCATCACTGCACTCCAGCCTGGGCGACAGTGCGAGTCCGTCTCAAAGCAAACAAAACAAAAAGGAACATTGTTAAAATGTAAAGAAATTGTTTCTCCTTTATATACATTCAGAAATAGTTATGCATGCCACAGAACTTTGAAAGTTTTATATACGAAAGGGTGTTGCTTTGTTTTCATTCTATGATTATTTTAGGAGACAAAATGTTAGGACTATGCCACGTTTAACACCCACCCACTCCTGCCTCTTACTTTTTACACTAGGGAATTAATGAATCTTAGCAATGGTTTCTTCAGATTGTTACTCCCATTTATAAAAAGTCTTGAGTTGGTAATTCATGGCTCGATGTGATTTCCAGTCAGATTTGTTAGAGGATTCCTATAGAGAAGGAGAAAAACTAAAAAGATTAGAAAGACAGGTTGGGGCCAGATGGAAAGATCTTGCAAGCTGGACCATATTAGTTGCTTTCAGCAGGAAAACAACTTGATTTTTTTGTTTTATACACCATTCCCAGATGGTAGGGCATGGTGAGGGAAGATTATGGACTAAAAGATCATTCAGTTTACTATTATATCAAAACAGTAAATATCTGATTAGATTCTTGCAGCCATACAGATAAAAAAGAGTATTAACAAAGACATGGCAGAGAACCAAACAATGGAGTAGAAAGCTAAAGTTTTGTAGCACTTCATTTCTCTTATTCAACTTTTCATTTCTCCTGGTAATAAAAGCATGTTTACATACCTCCTCCTCAGTTACTGTATTAATTCCTCTAGGACAGACCATGCATAGTAATGTATGTATTCACTATTACATACATTAAAATATGAACAGAGAATATTTCTTTTTAGTTTCTCAGAAAGTTTTTGTCAAAGCAATAGACATAAAGGCAGAAGAGAGAGTTAAGGATGAAGCCCAGATGAGGACATAAGAGAAGATGGTTGCTGAGTCAGTGGGTCAGGAAAAAACTGGCATCCAAACTGCAGCAGGTGTCCTGAAGGTCCAAAGGTGGCCTTGGACTTAGCAAGCTGAAGAAGTGAGACATCTCAATATATCCAGCAAATGACCTTTTTCATGACTTCAGTCACAGGTTCAAATGAAAGTAATCATTTGTACCAGCAAGCTCAGCTAATTTAGTGCAACTTTTAGGAACAGGTCTTCAGGTGCATCCAAAGAAGGAAACAAATGAAAACCTGCTGGGACTAGAGAATGCAGCCTACTGTGTATTTTCTAAGAAACTTAAAACATTCGTTAAAAATTAATTCAAAATAATTGGGTTATAAATTCTACCTGTATAATATTATTTCAAGAAAATAAGACACATTAAATGGAATTTTTTTAACAGAATAATTTGTAACTGACAGAAACAAAGTCTCAACTTCCTTCTTGCAAGCCCAGGTTTTTCAGTCTTGGAATAGAACCTGGTTTTACTTTGCCTTGTTTATGTTGGTCCCTGATGTCTATGTGTTCTGAATTGCAGGTTGTTTTTCTGAAGCAGAGCTAGAAAAGCTCAGAGGATTTTTTCCCATTCTACAATATCCACTGAATTATAGAGGAAGACTGGAATGTTCTTGGGTGCTCCGAGTTTCACCAAGCAGTATGGCGAAATTTACCCTTGAGTATCTGTCACTCCTGGAGTCTCCTGTGTGTCGAAATTCGGTTCTAATTATTTATGAAGAAAGACCCAGGAAGAGAAAGATGGCAGGTAATCCTTCCTGGCATATAAACTTGGTGCTAGGGGTCTTGTCCATGTAGGCAGCTTATTATCAGGAGTGAGTCTGACTTGGTGGCAATACCACCAAAACGTTGATCCATGTAATAGGAATGCTTTTTCCCTTGTAAGCCACCTTAACATTTTTTTTTAAATCATACTTTAAGTTCTGGGATACATGTGCAAAATGTATAGGTTTGTTACGTAGGTATACATGTACCATGGTGGTTTGCTGCACCCATCAAACTATCATCTACATTAGGTATTTCTCCTAATTCTATCCTTCCCCCAGCCCCCCCACCCCCCAACAAGCCCCACTGTGTGATGTTCCCCTCCCTATGTCCCCGTGTTCTCATTGTTCAACTCCCACTTATGAGTGAGAACATGTGGTGTTTGGTTTTGTGTTCCTATGTTAGTTTGCTGAGAAGATGATTTCCAGCTTCATTCACATCCCTGCAAAGGACATGAACTCATCCTTTTTAATAGCTTCAGAGTATTCCATGGTGTATATGTACCACAATTTCTTTTTTCAGTCTATCATTGATGGACATTTGGGTTGGTTCCAAGTCCAAGACTTTGCTATTGTGAATAGTGCTGCAATAAACATATGTCTTTATAGAATGATTTATAATCCTTTGGGTATATCCCCAGTAATGGGATTGCTGGGTCAAATAGTATTTCTATTTCTAGATCCTTGAGGAATCACCACACTGCCTTCCACAATGTTGAACTAATTTACACCCCCACCAACAGTGCCCTGCTTCTCCACATCCTCTCTATCTGTTGTTTCCTGACTTTTTAATGATCGCCATTCTGACTGGCATGAGATGGCATCTCATTGTTGTTTTCATTTGTGTTTCTCTAATGACCAGTGATGATGAGCTTTTTTCATGTTTGTTGTTAACATAAATGTCTTCCTTTGAGAAGTCTCTTTTCATATCCTTTACCTACTTTTTGATGGGCTTGTTTTCTCTTGTAAATTTAAGTTCCTCATAGATTCTGGATATTAGCCCTTTGTCTGATGGTTAGATTGCAAAAATTTTCTCCCATTCTATAGGTTGCCTGTTTACTCTGATGATAGTTTCTTTTGCTGTGCAAAAGCTCTTGAGTTTAATTAGATCCCATCTGTCTATTTTGGCTTTTGTTGCCACTGCTTTTGGTATTTTAGTCATGAAATATTTGCCCATGCCTATGTCCTGAATGGTATTGCCTAGGTTTTCTTCTAGGGTTTTTATGCCTCCAGCTTTGTTCTTTTAGCTTAGTATTGTCTTGGCAATACAGGCTCTTTTTTCACAAGCATTCCTATACACCAGTAACAAACAGCCAAATCATGAGTGAACTCCCATTCACAATTGCTAGAAAAAGAAAGAAATATCTACGAATACAACTTACAAAGGATGTGAAGGACTTCTTCAAGGAGAACTACAAACCACTACTCAAGGAAATAAGAGAGGACACAAACAAATGGAAAAACATTCTGTGCTCATGGATAGGAAGATTCAACATCATGAAAATGGCCATACTGCGCAAAGGAATTTATAGATTCAATGCTATCTCCATCAAGATTCCATTGATTTTCTTCACAGAATTAGAAAAAAAAACCTTAACATTTTCAAGTGCTTTGAATTGAAAAAGCAAATATACTCAAGGTTGAGAGTGCGTGTGTGTGCATGCACGCAGGGAAGGGGAAAAAGGCAAAAGGGCTCAACTTTTTCAAACATAGTAGAACCATGTCAGAATGCTGGAAATATATACATTGTAAAAGAGCAAGTCAGAAGACGGTTAAAATAGAATGGGAGGAAGATGAATTAAAAATAAAGCAAAATTCATTAAAGGCTTTTAAAGTGGCAGGATTGAAAAGATCTGCTGAAAACATGGCAGCCCTCATTTTTCATTTCATGCACAGAGAAACCTGTTTTTGTTCAACTAAACAAACTTGCCTACTCTTGTTTGCACAGGTGTAATGAAAGCTTTTTGGCTTGCAGTAGGAAGGGAGGTGGGAAGGTGATTGAAAAAATTTGGTCAATAGGGAGATCTGGAAAGAAAATAAGCATGTGTATGTCATTGTGGGTGTGTGTGTGGTATATACTTATGCTTGATTCCAAAGTGCATAGAGGCCAGGGAAACTGCTCTGAGGGTGAGATTGTTTTCTTTGAATAAACTCTGAGAGATTAAATTACTGGGTTAGAAAGCAAAAATGTTGAAGATCCAAGATGGCTGATTAGGAACAGCTCAGGATTGCAGCTCCCACTGAAAGTGCAGAGGGTGAGTGGACGCCGCATTTCCAGACAGATATTTATTGCCCACAGACTAGGAGACTCCCAGGCGGAGGAGCCCTATGGGTCACCAGCACAGCTTTTTTGGCCGGTGCGGCTGTATCGCCGGCGCCCCGGCGCGGTGGTTCTCTGTACAAAATACACTAGTCTGGGTCTCCCTTCTAGCTGGCAAGTGGAGCTTCGGGAAGGCAGAATCGCCCATTCATCTGATTAAAAAGGGGTCTGAAACAGGGAGCCAGGAGATTCCCAGGCAAAAAAGCGCCGTGAATATATCAGCACCGCTGTTTCAGCCGGCACAGTGGGTCGCTACACGGGAAATCACACAGATCCCGGCGCCTTTTCATCAGCTGACTGGAACACCTGGGAGAGTCGAACTTTCAACTAAACAAAAAAGGCTCTGAGGCAGGGAGCTAGGTGATCAGGCTCGGCTGGTCCCACCCCCACAAAAAAAAAAAAAAAAACAGCAATTGGAAATGCTCTGGGTTGAGAGTTTCACAGCAAGTACAGCTGAACCCGGGACGATCCAACTTTGTGGGAGAGAGGCGTCTGCCATTACCGAGGCACTCCACCACTACGGAGGCAGTCCGCCATTGCAGAGGCAACCCGCCATTACAGAGAGTCCGCCATTACACAGGTGAGCCACCACTGCCGAGGCAGTTCTAACTACACCCATATAAACAGGACTGCAGGGAAGTTCACATGGCAGCTGGGCAGAGCCCACAGCAGCCCAGCAAAGCCTAGGCAGGCAGACAGTGACTAGGCTGCCTCCTTGCTGGGCAGGGCAGACCTGAAAAAAAAGGCAGCAGCACAATGGAAACTCATAAATAAAGCCCTAACTCCCCAGAACAGAACACCTGGGAAATAAGGGGTTTATGAGTCCTGCTGCAACAGACTTAAACGTACCTGCCCAGCAGCTCCGAATGAACAACAGAGCTCACAGTTCAGCACTTGAGCTCCTATAAAGGACAGACTGTCTCCTCAAGCAGCTCGCTGACCCCCGTATATCCAAAGAGTCACCTCATAAAGGAGAGATCAGACTGACAGTTGGCAGGTATCCTTCTGGGACAAAGATAGCAGAAGAAGAAACTGGTAGCAACCCTTACTGTTCTGCAGCTGCTTCAGGTGATCCCCAGGCAAGCAGGGCCTGGAGTGGACCTCAGGAGTCCTACAGCAGAGGGGCCAGAGAGTTAGAAGGAAAATTAAGAAACAGAAATAACTTCATTATCATCAAACCGGACGTTTACACAGAGACTCAATCTGAAAGTCAGCAACTACAAAGAAAACAGGTGGATAAATCCACAACGATGGGAAGAAACCAGTGCAAAAAGGATGAAAACACCTGAAACCAGAACACCTCTCCTCCTACAAGGGATCACAACTCCTCACCAGCAAGGGAACCAGGCTGGATGGAGAATGAGTGTGATGAAATGACAGAATCAGGCTTCAGAAGGTGGGTAATAAGAAACTTATGTGAGATAAAGGAACATGTTCTAACACAATGCAAAGAAACTAAGAATCTTGAAAAAAGATTTGATGAAATGCTAACGAGAATGGATAAATTAGAAAGGAATATAAGTGAATTGATGGAGCTGAAAAACACAACACGTGAACTTCGCGAAGCATGCACAACTTTCAACAGCCAAATTGACCAAGCAGAAGAAAGGATATCAGAGGTAGAAGATCAACTCAATGAAATAAAATGAGAAGGCAAGATTAGAGAAAAAAGGGTAAAAAGGAGTGAACAAAGTCTCCAAGAAATATGGGACTATGTGAAAAGACCTAATCTACATTTGATAGGTGTACTGGAATGTGACGAAGAGCATGAATCCAAGCTGGAAAATACTCTTCAGGATATTATCCAGGAAAACTTCCCCAACCTAGCAAGGCAGGCCAATATTCAAGTCCAGGAAAT
>CAUYLG010022866.1:0-26533 GCA_963573385.1 Cacajao melanocephalus
GCTTTTACTTCGTTGAGAAAGGGTAGCAGGGGACTAATGCCACCGCCAGCACGCCCGGCGGGGGCTTCCGTGTTTTTCTCGGACCCCGGCCTTCACCACGCCGCCCAGGCTGGTCTCGAACTCGTGACGAGCTGCCCGGCCCGCGCTGCAGCAGCGACCGCGGCCCCCCCCCCCCCCCCCCCCCCCCCCCGCCCCCCCCCCCCGCCCCCCCGCCCCCCCCCCCCCCCCCCCCCCCCCCCCCCCCCCCCCCCCCCCCCCCCCCCCCCCCCCCCCCCCCCCCCCCCCCGACAACAGACGAAAAATATGAACACTGGGTAGAAACCAATGGCCTGAGGCCTGGTGGGGAGGGGCTCATTCAGCATAAGAGAGCAGTGGAGAGGGTTCTCAGAGGCGTGACAATGAAATCTGGCCTTGGAGGAGGAAGGACAAACTCCAGAGTCAGAAGATGCATTATGGGAGCCACAGAGTGAGGAACACAGGCAGGATCATAAATTTCATCTCGATTAGCACCATAGATTTTTTTTTCCCCTTGAAAATGTCATGCACATTTCTAACTCTTATCTGTCGATTTCATGCAGGTAGAGGATTCCCAGGCATAAACACTAGCTATTCATAATACCAAGACAGTGTCCCTTTCCGATGCTGTAGTCTGTGGCAGATGGTTAGCAAAACACTGACCCCCTATTATCCTAACATTTTCCGAACCGAAAAAACCTCCTCTTTTGCTCTCCAATGAGATGTACTTATGCTTTATATATCTTAGAAATGCATAGGGTGGCCAGGCGCAGTGGCTCATGCCTGTAATCCCAGAACTTTGGGAGGCTGAGGCGGGCAGATCACCTGAGGTCAGTAGTTCGAGATCACCCTGCCCAACATGGCAAAACCCAACTCTACTAAAAACACAAAAATTAGCTCAGCATGGTCGCAGGTGCCTGTAATCCCAGCTACTTGGGAGGCTGCAGCAGCAGAATTACTTGAACTTGGGAGGCGGAGGTTGCAGCGAACCAAGATCACACTACTGCACTCCAGCCTGGGCGACAGAGCAAGATTCCGCTGTCTCAAAAAAAAAAAAAAAAGAAAAAGAAATGATGTATAGGACGTAGTTTCAAACAGACAATGGTCTTCCTTTAAGAAAACCCTTCCCGGCCAGGCGCGGTGGCTCACGCCTGTAATCCCAGCACTTTGTGAGGCCAGGGCGGGCAGATCACAAAGTTAGGAGTTTGAGACCAGCCTGATCAACATGGTGAAACCCCATCTCTACTAAAAATACAAAAATTAGCCAGGCGTGGTGATGCGTGCCTGTAATCCCAGCTACTCAGGAGGCTCAGGCAGGAGAATTACTTGAGCCTGGGAGGCGGAGGTTGCAGTGAGTCAAGATCATGCCACTGCGCTCCAGCCTGGGAAACTGAGCAAGACTCCATCTCAAAAAAAAAAAAAAAAAAAAAAAAGACCTTTCCTTTAAAATGAGAATTATGTTGAAAAGAGATAAGGACTATATTCTGAATTAACTTAAGTGCATTATCTCACTTAATCCTTTAGACAATCCTTTGAAGTACTGTTGCTACCTGTTTTATATATGGAAACACAGGTTTATTTTATTCTGTAATTTAAATTTTTTAAACAGGTAGCTTTTGACAATATTATGCCACATTTCACAACTGTACAATTAATATCAGTTTTCTCAGGGCACTGCACAAGCCAGAGCCTATTAACTCACATTCACATTAACCAGAAAAACCTCACTCTTAAAAAAAAAAAAAAAAGTTGAGTGTGGTGGCTCACACCTATAATCCCAGCACTTTGGGAGGCTGGGTGGGAGGATCACTTGAGTCCAAGAGTTTGAGATCAGCCTGGGTAATATTAGCTGTGTGCAGTGGTGCCCACGTGTGGTTCTAACTACTCAGGAGACTGAGGCGGGAGGATGGTTTGAGCCCAGGAGTTTGAGGCTGCAGTGAGCTATGATCACACCACTGCACTTCAGTTTGGGTGACATAGCAAGACCTTGCCTCTAAAAACAAACAAACAAGCAAACAAACAACAACAACAAAACAAAGATTCAGGCAAAGGCAAAGAATTATAGTGAGAATATCTTTTTCCCTTCAAAATTGTCTCCATTTGTGACAGCTTAGAGCAGGACTCAGCAAACTTTTGTCTGAAAGGGCCAGATAGTAAATATTTCGGACTTTGTGGGCTGAGGGACAAACAGGAAGATGTCATATACGTGCTGGTATAGCAAATGAGAACACAAATTTCCATCATTTTAAAAAGGAAATTCAAAATAAAATTGGGTAGATTTTATAGCCATATAGTTCTACTATATTTTATAGTAGACTTCTATAGTAATAAAGTTCTACTTGTGAAAAGAATGGAAATCTTTTGCGGGGAACAGCATTTTGCTTAACTGGGGTTCAAAGGTAATGTTCCCTATCATCGAATCATTCATCTGGAAAACCCATCCTCAGGTAGAGGGCTGTACAAAAATAGGTGACATAAGGGATTTGGTTCATGGCCCCTGCTTTAGAATATATGTCTATGGGTGTGGCCATAGATAAATAAATGTATAGGTCCTGATCTAAGTTACAGGGCCAAATGGTCAGGACTGACAGCCTCGGGTATCAAATCCCAGCGCTGTGTATGGAGCCTGGTTATTACTCAGAGACACCATTAAGTAGAAAGCTTTCAGGGCTCCCTGACTTGGGAGGTTTGAAGTTGTTGCCACACCTACTAGTTTGCAATGAAGGAAAGTCAGTTTGGTATGAATTACAAAAGACAACGTTACATTCTCCTTCGTTTTTTTTTTTAATATCTCAGTTTCTTTTCCTTTTCTTATTCCCCCTATGCTGATGCCAATCGATTTCTTTTGGGAAAGTTTTAACAGATCGGTAGCTGTTAAAACAGATCGGTAGCTGTTTTGAAGTACAGCAAGTATTTCATCCTCTCTTTAAAATACAAAACCCAGAAACCCAGGCTTTTGAGGGCTCTCTGCTCTTTGTGTGATCACAGGGGAGGGAAAGAGAGGGGAATGAGGTGAGGAGGGAGGTTATTGGCTCACAAAAGTCCAGACAGTATTTGACTAAAAAAATGCAGAGCAGGGGAGCAGGGCAGAAGAAATGAATCAGAAATCCCACTAACAGAGAAGGGTTATTTTTCTTCTGAAAGATTAAGGATCATAGGTTTTCATGCTTACTCAGATGGAACAAGAAAAGATTTTAACCTCTGCCTCATTCAGTTTGGGTCTGAACAAAATAAAAGTCGAGCACATTCAAAACATCCATTAGAACTTTCTTCTGTCCTTAAGATGGTGAGACAACATCTGGTGAAAGATTTGGGGTTACGCTGCAGTCAGTAATAGTCACGGGACAGAAAAGCTGAAAGCCCACCAAAAAAACAGACAGGAAGATGGAAGTTGCACCGCTCTCCACCTTGCATATGGACAGATATTCTAGGTGAAGCTTCCTTCCCATTGTGAATTAAACTCCAGTTCAGCATCAAGCAGGACACACTAATTCCAGTTGTTCAGAAGGAACAGACACGAGCATGGCTATTTTATGTCCAGAGGAGCACGGGCTGTTTCTTTTGAGAGAAAGAACCATATTTTCCAAATTAGTCCAAGGGGTAGTTGATGGGCGGAATGCCCATTTATCTACTTCGATAATGACCTGGTGTTCCCGATGACTAATGATGCCTTCAGGAAGTAGTTAAACGCAGCTATGTTGTAGACTGGTGGTGCACAAGATAAAAAGCAAGGGAAATAGGCAAATGAGGAGAAAGAGGAAGTTCAGGCAATAATTTTGACAATAAAGTGGAAAAAGTTTTAAGCATTCAAATTACGACGGGTTCATTCCAGCCTTAGCAGCCCTCTCTGTCTACAGGGACAATTTTGGACAAGTCTGTTAATTTCCCTGGTAGAGTCAAGTTCCTAGAAATTACAGTTTTAAAAAAAAAAAAAAAAAAAAAGTTCTGTTCTCTGCCCATCTCTACTGTATATTACATTATTGGGATTATGATATCTTAAAAATTAATATAAATCTCTGATCACAATGACAAGGCTGAACAGGGAGTAATCTTTGAGGAGGAAAAACAAAGACAAATAACTGATTTCAAGAGCCATGATTTTAGGAAGTCCTCTTTCTGCTGACTCCAGCATTATAGCTGACACATAACAGATGCTAATTAAATACATACATGAATAAACAAATAATGCAAAAGCCAATTCTCTTCAAATTAGCTTCATACAAATTCCCTTTTCTTAATCATATGGTATCAATAATTATTTGCAATGCATTTCAAAAGCTAGAAAAGCAAGTAGAATTATTTACTATTTATCTACAAACCAATGTGCTTCTGTTAATCATTCAAATGAAAAACCCTGACAGAGACATTTCAAAGAAAGCTGATGTATTTTTAAATGTCTTTGGGTCAAGCATAAAGTTATCCTGTGGAGACTGATGGGTAGGGAAAAGGTAATAAATGCTTCTTATATTACAGCACAGTATTTTCTGTCTTAACTCGATTTTTAAGCTATCAAGGTATTTATAACACCTTGAGTCAACAGGCATGTTCCCTGAGATCAGAAACTGGCTACAGGTTTTAAAACTCATTTAAAATAGCAAAATTATAAAATATTGACCTATTATCGTAATCCCCCTAGCCACATAGCTTAAGATACACAGGAAACTGATTTCTCTGTGAAACCAAAGACAGAAAAATCACCTTTAAAACAGGCCAGGCACAGTGGCTCACACCTGTAATCCCAGCACTTTAGGAGGGTAAGGAGGAAGGATCGCCTGAGCCTAGGAGTTCAAGACCAGCCTGGGCATCATAGTGAGACCCCATCTCTACAAAAAATACAGAACTTAGATGGGTATTGTGGGATGTGCTTGTGGTCCCAGATACTTGGGGGGCTGAGGCGGAGGATTGATGACTTGGGCCTGGGAGGTTGAGGCTACAGTGAGCCGTGTTTGTGCCACTACTCTCTAGCAGAGGTGACAAGGTGAGACCCTGTCTCAAAAAAAAAAAAGTTGCCATATAATGCTGAAATTTCTAAAATAATTTGGGGTGGAAAATGCAGTAGTCTTTATAGAACATAATGCATCCAGAAAAAAGGAAAAAGTAAGAAAGGAAAAAGAAAAAACAACCCCCAAGGAAAACAAAGCCCCAGCAGAATGCACTGATACCATCCTAGGACCCTGATACTATTCACACAGAGAGGCCTGCATGCCCTGTATTCCAAAGTATGTCACCACATCAGCCTCCAGTGGAGAAGCAATTAAAGGACAGCTCTGACTACAGAATTGAGGCCCAGCTCCTGAGACAACAAACCTAAGTCAAACTGTTCTGGTGCGGAGTGTGTTACTCAGTTTACTTCTTAGCTAGAAACAAAGAGGTTAAAAGTGAGAACACAGGCCTTCTTCCAACACATCAGGAGATTTCTGAGGCCCTTCCTTCCTCCCTCCCAGTCCAGGAGTCCACTGTCCATGTGGCCCCAGCACATCCATGACAGCCATCCTGCTAACACCTCCCTACCCTCTGCCTCCGTCTGCCCAGACTTTGAAACTAATGTATAGCCTTCCTCATCACCTAGCACAGCTTAAACAGTGGCCAATGTCTCTGTTCTGTTGGTGAAACCGTCAGTAAGTTTTATTTCAATGCTTTAAGGCATTCTTTGGCCTCCTTTTTTTTTTTTAAATAAAAGCAGTCTTTTATTTATTTTTGTAAAGACAGAGTCTTGCTATGTTACCTAGGGTGGTCCCAAACTCCTGGCTTCAAGTGATCTTCCTGCCTTGGCCTCCCAAAGTGCTGGAATTACAGGTAGGAGCCCCTGTGCCTGGCCACTTTTTGTTTTTGTTTTTTTAAAGCAGGCTAGATAGACATATATTCTGCAACTAGGCTTTGTACTTTAGTAAAGAAACGAAAGTCACTTCAACTTTTAAAGAAGGCTTTACTAGCTCAATTTTGACTATACTATATAGTCTATATTAACAAGGTACAACAAAACCAGGACACCTCCTTTCCTCGCCAAACCCCCATTCTCTTTTTTTTTTTTTTTTTTTTGAGATGGAGTCTCAATCTCTCACCCAGGCTGGAGTGCAGTGGTGCAATCTCAGCTCACTGCAACCTCCACCCCTCGGGTTCAAGTGATTCTCCTGCCTCAGCCTCCCGAGTAGCTGGGATTACAGGCACATGCCACCATGCCTGGCTAATTTTTGTATTTTTAATAGAGGCAGAGTTTCACCATGTTGGCCAGGCTGTTCTTGAACTCCTGAACTCAGGTGATCTACCTGCCTCGGCCTCCCAAAGTGTTAGGATTACAGGCGTGAGCCACCGCACCTGGCCCAAACACCCACTGTTTAGGGGAAAGGATGAGGAGGCTGCTCTGTATGTTTAGCAGGATGGTCAGCACTGCCTCTGAGGCTTCCCTCCCCAGTCCTGAGTCCACGCTCCTCTCACCGAGACTCCAGGGTTAGTCCTCTGGCCTTCAGCTTCTATCATATGGGACTGCTTTGCTGCTCTGTGAGCCTCTGGGGTCCTCTGCTCAGAGGCTCCTCTGTCCCCAGGCTCATGTCTCCATACCCTCAGGGAAACACCTCGCCCCTCCTCTGGGCCTGGCACCGCCTGTCTTGAGGAAAGCTGGAAGAGAAAGTGCTGCTAGGAGCTGTCCTGGGCTCTCACTAAGAGGCCAGTCAGCCAGGAGCCCAAAGCTTTCTGCTCTCCCCTCATCTTGCTGCAGCCTCCTGTGCAGTGCTGGGCTGTCCCCACAAGGGTGCTGTGCCTCCCTGGGGCCTGTCAGGTCCTCAGCGTACTTACAGGCTGTGGTGGTGATTGGTTCTGCCACATGTGCTAGTCAAAGTTTAAAAGGAAGATCCAGGTACCAAAGGAGTACATGGATGCAGAAAAGTAAGGCCTCAGCTGCCTAACCCAGGGGCTGGTATCCTGAGTGTCCTGGGTGCACCTTGAGACCCACGGCCACTGTGACAAGGCCTTGGAAAGATCAGCAGCTCCAACAGCAGCCAGCCATCCTCTAGTTGGCAACTGGGTCGCAGCACTGGCCGCGCTGACGCAGGACTGATGGTGGCGGAGGTACCGGCCACATTGACATGGGACCCACTGTGGTGGTGCCCACGGGCCACGCTGATGCAACCCCGACAGTGGCAGGGACACCAGCCACGCCGACACAGCACCAATGGTGGTGGAGGCACCAGCCATGCTGATGCGGTGCCGAGGCTGGCGGGGCCACAGAGTACACTGACTCAGGGCAAACAGTGGAAGGGGCATGCGCCACACTGACAAGGGGCCGACGGTGATAGGGGCATGGGCCACACCAACACGGGGCCAACGGTGGTGGGGCGTAGGAGCACCGGGGAGTAGAAGAACAAATGCAGAATACTCGAGTGCAGGCTGAAAGGGGTCCAGGATTCCGTCTTCCTCTTATTCCCTTCTTTCTAAACTTTATCAGTAGAAGAACATCATTTGGTAATTGACCGAGAAAGGAAAAGGCTGTTTTCAGTGACTACCGAGTGCCTTGTCAACAGGCCAATGGCCAGCTGCACTTTCTGCAGTCCCCTCTAGAGGGTGGAGAGCAGTCATGATGAATCTCTGGCCTCGCTTTCCCGCCTCTCATTTATACACATTTCTAAAGCCCATCAAACCCCAAAGATCCAAAGGCACATATCTCACGGACCAGATGAAACCACACCTCAGAGACACATTTATCTGTGGCTGCCGCCACCACCAACCACCATCCCCTGTGTCTTTTCCTTCAGTATGGCTGATACGCAAGCAGATGATTGACAAAGCAGCCCAATCTCAAGGGCTGCTGAAGGAAGGTTTGGTAATTGACCTTTAAGCCGAAGGCCTTTTGGCTAAGATCACATGTACCTTATGGCTAAGATCACATGTACCTTATCTCCATATAAATGGCTGAGTACATTTCTTGGTCACCGGCAATGTATCAGGCATACCACAGCACAAAGACACCCTCTCCCTCCTTTAGGCCTCACACTTTTAAAAGACAAGAGAAACAGTCCAGATCATTCCTTTCAGTACTATTTGTTTCCAGCTGAAGATGAGAGACACCTTTTAATGTAGCCCTTCATCCTGATCTCTGAGAAGACAACTCGATGGCCCTGGCCATTCTGCTTTCTCTGGTTCTCACAGCAAGGCCCTGCAGAACTTCTAGAACACGCTTATGAGGAAAGAAGCTCTCAGCATTCCAAAGCAGAAGGAACAACTGTCTTGAATATGTCAAAAATTGCTGTCTTTAAATTAAGTATTAAGGAAGGACCCAGTTTATATTTACTGGGGTGGGGCTGGGCATGGTGGCTCACGCCTCTAATCCCAGAACTTTGGGAGGCTGAGGTGGGAGGCCTGTTTGAGCCCAGGAATTTGAGGCCAGCCTGGGCAACATAATGAGACTCCATCTTTACAAAAACAAAACAAAAAAAACACACAATAGCCATGCATGGTAGCGCACAACTGTGGTCCCAGCTACTTGGAAGGATCGATGAGCCCCAGAGGGTTAGGTTGCAGTGAGGCATGATTGCACCACTGTACTTCCGCCTGGGTAACACATTGAGACCCTGTCTCTATTTAAAAAAAAAAAAGAAGAAACATATGTATGCTAAGTATTAATAAGTACCCAGTTTATCTTTATTAGGGGAGGCAAGCAGTATAGTGGCTCACACCTGTAATCCCACCCCCATTGTAACACAGGGCTTTGGGGAACACCCATCACAAAACTCACTAAAAGAAATATAGTGAGATCTATAATATTAATACTAATGTTGTCTTTATTTTTATTATTTTTTGAGACAGTTTTGCTCTGTCGCCCAGGCTGGAGTACAGTGGAGTGATCTCTGCTCACTGCAACCTCCGCCTCCCAGGTTCAAGTGATTCTCCTGTCTCAGTCTCTGGAGCAGCTGGGACTATAGGTGCCCACCACCATGCCCGGCTAGTTTTTGTATTTTTAGTAGAGATGGGGTTTCACTATGTTGGCCAGGCTGGTCAAACTCCTGGCCTCAAGTGATCCACCCACCTCGGCCTCTCAAAGTGCTGAGATTACAGGTGTGAGCCATTGCACCCAGCAATACTGTCTTTAAGTGGAGACCGAAAGGTATCTATCATTCTCTGAGTCTGTCCTAAGATGGAAAGGATGATGTTCCTCAGCTAGTGTTTACTGCATAGCGTTTACTCCCACACTGGCCATGGGAGAAAGAAGTAGGTATATCTAGACAAACCCAGGTCTCTTGCTTGCCTGTCTTTCAAAGAAAATCGCTCACTGGCTAGATGGACTATTTTTGCTACTTCTTGGATCCTAGATCTGACATGAAAGAGGTTTGTTTGAGGGGGAGTGAAATCTGTTTGTGTTTATTCCTTTGTTCTACTTGGTTTCACAAGACGAGGTGCCCAGAGGACCACAGTTCTCAGATTTTATGAGAAGACCCTCTGCCCTGCCTGCCTGCCCTCCGATACCTTTATCTGAAAAGGAACCTGCAATCCTGGAAGAGAAGTGGAGGCTGGCTTGATTTAGTTAAGGAAGTTCTTTCTTTTTAGCAATTACCACACAGATTCTGTGGAAAAGCAACATTTGGAAGAGGAGGGAAGTCCATTGTAGGAAGTATTAGAAATACCTGCAATTAGGCTTCAAGCAAGCAAAAGAAGCAGGTCTACTCCCCAGGCCTAACAAGTCTTTGAGGTATTGTCCACAGGAACAAAGTTTTTTTGTTTTTTGGTTTTTTTTTTTGAGATAGACTCTCACTCTGTTGCCCTGGCTGGAGTACAGAGGCGCAATCTCAGCTCACTACAACCTCCGCCTCCCGGGTTCAAGTGATTCTCCTGCCTCAGCCTCCCGAGTAGCTGGGATTAGATGTGCATGCCACCATGCCCGTCTGATTTTTGAATTTTTAGTGGAGATGGGATTTTGCCATGTTGTCCAGGCTGGTATCGAACTCCTGACCTCACGGGATCTGCCCACCTCAGCCTCCCAAAGTGCTGGGATTACGGGCATGAGCCTCCGCACCTGGCCGAAACCAGGTTCTGAATGTTCATCCTTCACTCCTTTTTTGTGGCACAGAGTAAGTAGTAACCAGGTAACTTGCCTGGCTCTCAGCATGTATGATGGAGAATATAGATGCCTGAGGCCCTATAGACACCACTGCCTTAGGGATAAGGGGCTGGGGAGGGGGAGTTTATGGGGGATGCACTGAGGGCCAGGCCCGTGCCGGCCGCTTTACCTTATTCAGAGTTTAATTCTCACACTGACCCCTAAGCTGCCAGCTCTTCCCTTTTCAAGGGAGGAAAAGTAAATGACAGCCTGTGTCCTCTCCATGACACCACTCTGCCTCCATGGACCTCTCCAGTTTTAAGTCTGGGGAAACCTATCAATCACACAACTTCAGTTAGCATTCCAAGAATTAGGGTAAGGCCAGAGTAATCTATTCAAAGACATGCTTCAGAAAGAACACGCCACCCTCACAGAGAGTTAAAGCTGATTATCAGGAAGTAGGATACTTAGGTGATTCTGCTATTTACATAATCATTGTAAATATAAGTTAAAGACCAGTTACATTGATAATTATGACAATAAGTCTGGCATGGAGGAAGAGTTTAACAAATAACATCTGACGAATGAATGAGGCTGTCTTTGGGTTCTTAATCTCGAAACACTACCCAAAAGAACAAATGAGAAGTCTAACATCTTTTTAATTTGAAAATAATAATTTAAGAAAATTCTTATGATTGCTATTAAACTTTCAGCAAAATAGTAGTATTATCATAAAACATACTCTAAAATTAACTCTGAAATCTTGCCTTAGAGTGTTTACATAAACATATTAGATGTATACATTCATGAAAATAAACCCAACTAGACTCAATTGAAAAACAGACGCTTCAACTGGAGAAAAAGGGACTTTATCCATACCCAAAGCTATCTTAAATTAGGGCTTTTAACCTGTTGCCCTCGTGCGCATGTGCAGCAGCTGGATTAACAGGATAGCTGGATTACAGGACAGAAAGCAGCAGCCCAGGAACCGACCCTTGTGCATCAAATGAGTAAACCAAAAAGGAAAGGGGATTTACACTAACACCACAATGCCTCCCCGGGAGCCGTTCCATTCTATCAGAACCAAATCCACCTTTTCAGTGGCATGGAAATGTATGGATACCAAAAAGACCTTGCATTTATAATAAATAAATGTTACATACATTTTCCAAAATGAGCTTATAAAATACAGCAGGTATGTGACTCTGTTTAAGCACTTTAAATATATCCTAACATCAAAACAGTTAACATTTCCCACTGAGTTTCTACAGCACAGTACTAAAGTGTCCCTTCATCTCCCTGATGCCTTCTCCACAAACAAGAAAGCTGGTCAATAAAAGAAAACAAACGACAAGAGAATCCAGTTTTCCACCTGATCCTGACCATCCTGGGGCCAATCTTCAACTTTCCCACATCAGCCCCAGTGAAAGCTCACATCGTTATCCCTCACTTTTCCTTTTCTTTTGTTCCCCTTGAGAGCAGTTCCTGAAACTTACCCAAGCTGTGAGTTTGAGAGGCAGGTCCAGAACCTTAAAAAATAAAAAAATAAAACCACGGTATCACCACAGTAAATCACCATCTTACTGTTCGGTCTTCTCTTCTTTTACATCGAGGTTTTGTTTCTGCCAGCACCCTGAGAACGGGCTGTTTCCTAAGCCGAGACCCCAGATCACGGTCATGTGTAGAGGCCAGCCTTGCTTGTCAAGGCTTAGAGAGCTGTCTGCAGTGCGCGCCTCTTCCCCATAGCCAAGTAGGCCCGAGAAATGCTAATACTCAGCAGGACGCATCAAGAACTTTCAGCCTCAGCAATGGCTAAGAAGAAAGTATCACAAATTGACTGAAATTATCTATAGCACAAAAGAAAAGAGAAGGAATTAATCAGTCTCTCCCTTAAAGCAATGCTTGATTGAACTACTCCAATCCCTTTTTAAATAGGATACTGGTGGCAAGTGACCCTGACGACACACCCTAGAGAGGTATACAAGGAACACTTGTTCCATTTTTTTCTTTTATGACCTCATTAAGGAGGATTTTGAAGATTGTTCCTGAATATGAGAACAAAGTGTCCTAAGACATCTCTAACTTTTTATGTCTTTAGCCTTTTGCTGCTGCAATGGCCTTTGCATCTGTGTTTGTCACTTGGTTGGTTGGCTTTGCTCGCGCTCACCTCCCCGCCAAAACAGGAACTGAGTGAGAAGTCTGCACTAAAACAATCACAGCTGCACCCTCTAACTGCAGAGATGAGTGGTTTCTTAAACCAGAAAGTTTTGCCAAGACCAACTTGGGATCCATTCTTTTTTTTCATCTTTTCCAAGTTGTGGCTGCCATTAATTAGCTCTGGGGGCTGTTTCCAGGCTCTTATCAAGGGAGGGTGCTGGCTGCCAACCCTGCCTGGTGCGAAAATACTCCACCGCCAGGAACATTTTCCTCAAAGTGTTTGTTGATTCCACGCTTCAGTTTAATATGGAAGATTATATTTTACAATCAGAAACAAACAAACAGATTTATAATCGAAGGCTTCAAAGGCAAGCAGGGGGGAAAAGCAAGCTAAAGACCGAGCCTAAATGTAGTACTTTTATTGACTTCTTAGAAACCAAATAACCTGGCATATTAGTGTGTGCATTCTGCAACAGACATTCAGCCCCATTGTACTACTTAGAAGAGAATAAAAAGAAACCCTACTGTTTGAAACCCAGCGGAACATCCCCACAACAGGGCACAACTGTTCCCTCATGCATGAATGGGAAGGAGATGAAAGAAAAGATGGACTTCTGAGGTACAGCAAAAAACAAAGACAACAAAAGTGCTGACCATGAGGGAATGACACAACTCATTGCAGCGAAAAGGATAAGAGAAAGGAGCTCAGACAATGGGGAGGACAGCCGAGTGACACGCAGGAGAATTGAAAAATCTACACAAGTGTCCTTTCTCTCCGCCCTTGATGAAAAACAATTAAATGTTGGTACATCTGTCATCAAAAAGATCCCTGAAACCTGTAACCATCAAGACGAATGGTAACTTACCTACCCAAACTGTAACTCTGCAGTTAAACCTTGTCACCTCTGTTTCTGACTTACCCTTACTAAAATGGAAAGTTTTCATATCTGTGACAATTTACCACATCTGAATATGCTGTAACAAACTCTTACAGAAAGACTAAGGGACACGGAAGATGCACATGTACCCATATACGGGAAGATGGATACAAAGGTTTTAAAACACGCCACAGAAAAGATGGGCCTTAGGAAATTTCTGGAGAGGAACTACAGATTTTCCTCTTGACTCACATTACGATTACAGCCCTATTTAATCTAAATTTCAGATTGGTTTTCATCTAGCAGCAGCTAGATGAAACATTTTGGCTTTAAGAATCTTTGTTCTCAAACCCTACTGCCAAGAAGATATTGCTTGTAAACATTTAATATGAATGAAGGAAGGTCACGATTTAATACTACTTTTAGGTAAATGCAGTCATTGGTATGTGATGGTAATAATTACCTTTTGATGTTTCTGTTTTTCTTAAACAGAGCACACCTGTCCACACTTCACTAACGTTGAGCCCTGCTAATGAAGTGTTCAGTGAGAAAATCCCATCTACCAAATATATGAAAAACCCACCATATGAAATCCTCACTAGATGTTTATTGCTCCGGAAGTCCACCAGCCTGGGAAAGTCACAGGGTGCTTTAAAGCCAGCTCCTGAGCCTTATTCCTGGCTTGATAACGTGCAGCCCTGCACAAGAGCCAAAAAAGCAGTTATTGACCCTGTCAGAATGCCTGATTAATGGATAAACGCTGTAATTGATTAGTAGAGAAGTGTGAATTAAAACAGGGCAAGGCATCAATAACCAGCCTCTGACAACAGCAGTTGACGTAAAATGTAAAACAAGAGCCTGCGGCTATATCTCATCAAAGGCACACTTTTCTTAAAACAGGGGAGGAAGAGGGAAGTAAACAGGCCTAGTGTCCTGTTCCTATTGGTAATGATGCTGTGTGAAGCCACCAGCAAACGGCATGGGAACTCAGTCGTCAGTCCACCTTCATATATCAAGCAGTGCAAAGCAGTTAAACATTTTCATTGTTTCGGGACTTAAAACAAAAGCATAGAGGAAGTCCTATTCTCTCTTCATTTTTTCACTGGGAAGTCTTCATGTATAACCTCAAAGAAAAGTGAATTCTGCCTGATTCAGTGCTCCTGGAGAGATAGGAGGCATTGCTCACTGGAATATTGCTTCTAGCTGCTACTGGAAGTGAAAAGTGCATTCATTCATTCATTCATTCATCCAGCATCTGGTATGAACCAGTTACTGTTCTGGGTTGGAGATGAATAAGGTTTGTGGCAAGCTGAGTTGATGCAGACCCACTCCTGCTGAAATTACACACAGCTATTGGAAAATCTAAAGCAACTTTAAAAAAAAAAAAAAAAAGGTTTCATGCCTAGCTCAGCTTGACAGAAAGAGGAAAGAGAGATTCCCAAGTGCCAGAAACAATATAGAATTCTCCAGGGCTGGGAGGAAACCTCCAGCTGATGTATCCACGGAGGGCTGTCAGCCCTTGAAACAATAGGGGTCAGAGTGTCAACACCCCTGGGGACAGAAGACACCAGCCTGGCCTGTGCAAGAAGAGGGGGAAACTGGACCAAACCGGACCTCTTAAGAAGCTACCGAGTCCATGAAAAGGGAACTGGAAGAACCATGCTTACCAAAGAAAGCAAGGAGGCCTGAGGTCTGGCTTGGGCTCTGAAAAGTAACCAAAAGCTTTTGTGTGTCTTCAGAATCAGGAGCCTGTGCTAAGAACAAATGCAGGGATTAAGTTGACACCACCCAGATGGTTGAAAATCACAAATTAAAAATTAAAACTTGTTCAAGACCCTGAAATAACTGACCTTGGTTTATAGGAGAAAAAGGCAAAGCAGTGCTCCAGAAATGTATCCATAATCCAGGGTACGTGGACTTCCAGAGGCAAAAACAACCCATGCTGAAGATGAGCTCACAATAAAGAATTGCAACCAGGCCAAGAACGAACCCACCATGCCAAGGGTCAGCAAGTACAACATGAGGGCCAGTGGGTACCTGGGAACTGGAAATAAGTGAAAACCTAAAAAAGTATCAGATATATATGTTTAGAGTTACTAAAGTGATACAAGAAGCAACAGTAACCATTGAAAGAAGAGGACATGATTGAAAAGAAAAATTAATTTGAAAGAAAACCAAACAGCAGTTTTAGAAGGAAAAAAATAGAATCACTGAAATAATAAGTAAATCAGTAGATTAGACATGGCCAATAAAAGAATGAGGGGCCGGGCATTGTGGCTCACACCTGTAATCCCGGCATTTTGGGAGGCTGAGGTAGGTGGATCGCATGAGGTCAAGATTTCGAGACCAGCCTGGTCAACATGGTGAAATGCCATCACTACTAAAAATACAAAAATTAGCCGGGCGTGGTGGTGGGTGCCTGTAATCCCAGCTACTCGGGAGGCTGAGGCAGGAGAATCGCTTGAACCTAGGAGGCAGAGGTTGCAGGGAGCCGAGATCATGCCATTGCACTCCAGCCTGGGTGACAAGAGTGAAACTCCGTCTCAGAAAAAAAAAAAATTAGGGAACTACAGAATGGATGCAGGGAAATCATACAGAACATGGCAGAGAGAGGCAGGAGATGGAAGATATTAAGAAACAAGGCAACATGAGACCTTACAACAAATGCTAAAGAGAAAATAGAATTAAAGAATGAGAACTTATGACTGAGATGTTTCTAGAATGGAAAGAAGTATTTAAGTTCTCGGATGGAACAGCACAGTCAGGAGCCAGATAAACCATAACAAATCAACACCTAATACATAATAGTGAAGTTACAGAACACACAGCCAGAGAGAAAAGACAGATTGCCCACGAAAACACAATAATTTTTCTGCAAGGTAGAATGTTACTAAGTGGCAAAATCAACCCAAAATTAATGGAATAGTATTTTCAAAGTATTGAGAGAATATAGCTTTTAGCCTTGAACACAACTAAGCAATCATTCAAGAGGAAAGGCAAAATAAATACATTCTCCAGATGAAGGCTGAAGAAAGTTACTATTGTTAGACTTTTACTGAGAGAAGTGACCAGTGGTATATTTCAAGATGAAAAGACTCAATCCAGAAGAAAAGAGTGGGATCCAAAGGTGAGCAGAGAGGCTGTAAACATGTAAGCAAATCTAAATGAGCCTTTACTATAAAAAGGACACCAGGCAGGGTGTGGTGGCTCATGCCTATAATCCCAGCACTTTGGGAGGCCAAGGTGGGTGGATCACCTGAGGTCGGGAGTTCGAGACCAGCCCGACCAGCACAGAGAAACCCCATCTCTACTGAAAAAAAAAAAAAAAAAAAAATTAGCCAGGTGTGGTGTCGCATGCCTATAATCCCAGCTACTTGGGAGGCTGAGGCAGGAGAAATGCTTGAACCCAGGAGGCGGAGGTTGCAGTGAGCTGAGATGGTGCAACTGCACTCCAGCCTGGGCAACAGAGCAAGACTCTGTCTCAAAAAAAAAAAAGGGGGACACCAATATCAATTATAATGTTGCCTCATTTAAAACAAGGTACTAAAAACAAACAAAAAAGTTTAAGTACTAGACTCTGATAACATGCTCGACAGATAACATGAAAGACTGGGAATGAATATCAGGGCCAAAATATTCTAAGACATTTTGATCAGAAGGAGGGCAGAGATATGTCCATTAGCTTTAGACTCAAATAAAATACACATATTAAATTATAAGTATAATCACCAAAACAAAAAATAGAACGTATAATTTCCAAATCAATAGGAAGAAATAGGCAAAGTAGAACAAATAAAACTAAGTACCATGAAAAGCAGGAAAAGAGGGGAAATATAGTAAGTAAATAGTATATAAAATTAGTAAAATAAGGTAGTAAAACCCAATTTGATTACATTAGCAATCACAACAAACGTGAACAGATTAAATATCCCTGCTAAAAGACTAAGATTAAAGAAAAAAAATGATTCAATTAAATATTGTTTATAAAAGATGCACCTAAAACAGAAAGACACAGAAAGGTTGAAAGTAAAAAATAAAAAGGTGATTAAAATAAAGATATTGTCAGGTGATGCCTGTTTTGTTTATTGATGTGACGGGCACAGAAGAGGTTCTTGGCTGGACATGGTGGATCACACATAATCCCAGCACTTTGGGAGGCCAACGCAGTAGAATCACTTGACGTCAAAAGTTTGAGACCAGCCTGAGTAACGTAGCAAGATTCCATCTCGTAAAAAATAATAAATAAATAAATAATTCATCCATGCACGGTGGTGCCTGCCTGTAATCTCAGCTACTCAAAAGGCGGAGGCAGGGAGGTCACTTGAGCTCAGGAGCTGAAGGCTGCAGTGAGCCATGATCTCACCATTGTACTCTAGCCTGGGTAACAGGGAGACCCTGTCTCAAAAAATAAATAAATAAAATAAGTTCTCAAAAGGTATTGCTGAGTGAGTGACTGAATTCATTAATATCAAACAAGATAGAAACTAGGGCAATAAAACTTTCTTAGGATAAAGAAGATCATTATCTAATGATAAAAAGAACATTTTATCAGAAAGAAAAGTTTCTCGAACTGCAGACATCAGAAATAACAAAATTATCAGAATTACAGAAGTAATTGATAAATTCACAACCAGAAGCAGAAATCAATAGATCTAATGGACAAAAATTTAGCAAGACTTGAATAGCATGTGAAGAAGCACTGCCTCATAGACACGAGTCCAGGAAATACCAGCCCAAATATGCTAAATTGGCTTGCTGGTTACTTCAAGTTAAAGGCATTTGGGAAATAGCAAATGCACAGAGGACATTTCTTCAATCTCCCTTATCCAGCAAAATGCAGATTCTCCAGAAGGGAAGCCAATTGTCATGAAACCCTCTCTAGGTTTTTTGTTTGTTTGTTTGTTTCCTGCCAGGAGAGGTTGACAGGCAATAGGAGTCAAACCTAGAAGAGGCTGGAAGTTGGCACCTGGTCTGGACAGGCTACTGACTATTTTTCCAAAAGCCTGTGCCCCTTTTCATAACCATTTACTCCCTAAGTGGCCCCTACTTTCCTCGTCATTCCCCTAGGAAGGGTATATAAAAGCTTCTAAGGCTGGGAGAGGTGGCTCATGCCTATAGTCTCAGTACTTTGGGAGGCCCAGGTGGGAGGATCTCTTGAGCCCAGTAGTTCTAGACCAGCCTGGGCAACATAGGGAGACCATGTCTCTATCCCCACAACAAAAACAAATTAGCAGGTGTGGTGGCACATGCCTGTGGCCCTAGCTACTTAGGAGGCTCAGGTGGGTGGATTGATTGAGCCCAGGAGGTTGAGGATGCAGTGAGCCAGGATCATGTCACTGAACTCCAGCATGGCAGACAGATCGAGATCCTGTCTCAAAACAAAAAGTTTCTGGGTCTCATTGGGTTATTGGGCAGTTACTTCTCTTCCTTATATATCTTATTACAATCTCTATGCTTTTCTCTTCCTGTTAATCTGCCTACTGTCAATTTGTAAACAGACTTAAACACTGAACCCTCAGGAAAGGGAGATAATGGAAATCCCGTCATATGTACCAAATACACAGATTTCTTCACTTAAAAGTTAGAAAATACACATTCTTTTCGAGTACACATGAAACATTTACAAATATGACCATTTATAAGCCCAGAAAGGAAGGCTCAGGAAATACTATGGTAATTTTCGACAAACCATATTTTCTTTTCTTTTTTTTTTTTTTGATGTAGAGTCTCTCTCTGTCGCCCAGGCTGGAGTGCAATGGTGCGATCTCAGCTCACTACAACCTCCACCTCCTGAGTTTGAGCGATTTCTCCTGCTTCAGCCTCCTGAGTAGCTACGGTGCCCACCATCATGCCTGGCTAATTTTTCTATTTTTAGTTGAGACAGGGGTTTCACCGTGTTGGTCAGGCTGGTCTCGAACCCCTGACCTCATGATCTGCCTGCCTCAACCTCCCAGAGTGCTGGGATTACAGTTGTGAGCCACTACACCTGGCCTACAAACCACATTTTCTAACAACAGTACAGTAAAGTCAGAAGCCAATAATTCTGGGGCCGGGTGCAGTGGCTCCCACCTGTAATCTCAGCACTTTGAGAGGCCAGGGCAGGCAGATCACCTGAGGTCAGGAGTTTGAGACTAGCCTGTCAGCAGGGTGAAATCCCATCTTTACCAGAAGTCCAAAAATTAGCAGGGCATAGTGGCAGGCACCTGTAACCCCAACTACTCAGGAGGTTGAGGCAGAAGAATCACTTAAACCTGGGAGGTGGAGGTTGCAATAAGCAGAGATAATGTCACTGCACTCTAGCCTGGGTGACAGAGTGAGACTCTGTCTCAAAAAAAAACAAAGCCAATAATTAATTTGAAAGTTTAAATATATACTTTTAAATAATTTATGGACCAAAAACATTATAATTGAAAGGAAATATTTAACATTGTAATTAAAAGGAAATATTTAACATTATAATGAAAGGAAAAAACACCTTAGATAATGACAGATTATCTAAAGTAGTTCCCAGGGAAAAATTTATATGTTAGAAAAGAAAGAGTAAAATATCAACGAGCTAAGTTTTCTACTCAGGACACACAAAAACAAAAAAAAACAAAAAAAACAGGCGACTTAACCCCAAAAAAGTAGAAAGAAGAAATAATAAAAATAAGAATAGAAATTAATGAAATAGTTAACAAAGAATAAAAAAGATCATTACGTTTAACAACTGATATTTTCAAAAGACAAAACAGGCCAACCTCTGGCAAGATCAAGAAAAACACAATACAAATAAATAACAGTAGGAATGAAACAGAAACTAAAGCTACTAATGCACAAGAGATTAAAAATAAGAGAATGCTAAAAACAACTTTATGGCAATAAATTTGAAAAGAGATAATGTTAACAATATTCCAGATAAATATAAGTAATCATAAGTACTGTAATTCAATAAATAAAACCTAGGAAATCTGAAAATATCCTATGTTATTAAGTATATTGCATTCGTAGTCAAGACACACATACAGACACATATACACCTAGGTTGTATAGATAATTTCTAACAAGTTTTAACAAGCCTTTAAGAAACATAATTAAAGACAGTGAATTCACAGTGGCTCACCCCTGGAATCTCAGCATTTTGGGAGGCTGAGGTGGGAGGATCACTTGAGCCCAGGAGTCTGAGACCAGCCTGGGCAACATGGCAAAACCCCATTGCTACAAAAAATTCAAAAATTAGCCAGGGCCAGGCTTGTTCGCTCATGCCTGTAATATCAACACCTTGGGAGGCTGAGGCAGGTAGATCACAAGGTCAGGAGTTTGAGACCAGCCTGGCCAGCATGTGAAACGCTGTGTCTACTAAAAATACAATTATTAGCCAGGTGCAGTGGCAGGCACCCGTAATCTCAGCTACTCGGGAGACTTGAGGCAGGAGAATCACATGAATCCGGGAGGCGGAGGTTGTAGCGAACTGAGATTGTGCCACTGCACTCCAGCCTTGGGCAACAAGAGTGAAACTCCATTCCCCACAACAAAAAAAATTAGCCAGGCATGGTGGCACATGCCTGTAGTCTCAACTACTTGGGAGGCTAAGGCAGGAAGATCCTGGGAGCCCGGGAGGCAGAGGTTGCAATGAGCTGAGATAGTGCCACTGCACTCCATCCTGGGCAACAGAGCGAAACCCTGCCTCAAAAAAATAAATTTTTTTTTTTCTTATTTTTTTGAGATGGAGTCTTGCTCTGTCTCCCAAGCTGGAGTACAATGGTGCAATCTTGGATCACTGCAACCTCCACCTTCTGGGTTCTAGTGATTCTCCTGCCTCAGCCTCCTGAGTAGCTGGAACTGCAGGCATGTACCATCATGCCCAGCTAATCTCTGCATTTTTAGTAGACATGGGGTTTCACCACCTTGTCTAGGCTGATTTTGAACTCCTGACCTCAGGTGATCCACCCACCTCAGCCTCCCAAAGTGCTGGGATTACAGGCGTGAGCCACTGTGCCGGCCCAAAAAACAGATGACTCATATTTTATACAAGCGGTTCAAGAAATTAAAGAGGGAAAGTTTCCCACATGATTTTTTTCCCAATTCATTTTTGAAAAGAGCATAAAAATCAAAGGAGGCAAAAACAAGAAAAGTATAGGCTGAGCACGGTGGCTCACGCCTGTAATCCCAGCACGTTGGGAGACCAAGGTGGGTGAATTACCTGAGGTCAGGAGTTCAAGACCAGCCTGACCAACATGGTGAAACCTTGTCTTTACTAAAAATACAAAAATTAGCCGGGCATGGTGGCAGATGCCTGTAATCCCAGCTACTCAGGAGGCTGAGGCAGGAGAATCACTTAGACCCAGGTGGCGGAGCCTGCAGTGAGCTGAGATTGCATCACTGCACTCTAGCCTGGGCAACAGAGTTAGACTCTGCCTCAAAAAAAAAAAAATATAGGCCAGTCTTAATTTTACATTTCTCTAAAATTCTGAATTTCAGCAAACTAAAAAATGATATCTGCCAGTCACGGCAGTGCACACCAGTATTTCAGCTACTTGGGAGGCTGAGGCAGGAGAATCACTTGAGCCCAGGAGTTTGAGGCCAGCCTGAGCAACATAGGGAGACCTTGTCTCTTAAAAAAAAAAAAAAAAAAAAAAAAAAAACTTACACCAATAAAGCAAGGACAATTTAACATTACAAAACATGTTATTATTATTTACTTGATTAACAGATGAGAGAAGAAAAAAGCCTTTTGAACATCTCAAGAGATGCATAAAAAGCATTTGATAAAATTTAATACTCATTCACAATTTAAAAAGAGTTTATAAAGTTTGTTAGATAAGTTTGCTAGATAACATGGCCTATTATTGTCAGTATTCGTCTCCGCTTTCTTTCTAAAACCCACAATGAAGAGGCGAGGAATATAAATCCACAGAAACAGATATAACAAAAGAAGCAATCCCTTATAAGAGATGTCAACAGACCACTGGAAAACGGAGAGTGAATCAAAGTGAAAACACGAGCTACTAACTGCCCGCAGTCCCAGGACCCGAAAAGCATCAAGCTTATTTCTACCACAGAACTCTGGAAAAGCTTAGGAACTAGAGGTTCCTGGTACCTCTGAAGGCAGGGTAGTGGTTGGAACAAAAGGATTGTTAGAAAATCTGTATAGGCCAAGTGTGGTGATTCATACCTGCAGTCCCAGCACTTTGGGAGGCCAAGGCGAGTGGATTCCTTGAGCTCATAGTTCAAGACCAGCCTGGGCAACATGACGAAACCCCGTCTCTAGAAAAAATACAAAAAATTAGCCAGGCATAGTGGCATGCGCCTGTAGTCCCAGCTACCTGCGAGGCTGAGACAGGAGGATCACCTGAGCCCCAGAGGTTGAGGCTGCAGAGAGTTGAGATCACACCACTGCACTCCAGCCTGTGCAACAGAGTGAGATTCTGTCTCAAAAAAAGAAAAGAAAAAATAAATAAAATCTCTATAAAGAGCACTTAGACCTTAACCTGCCCCATTTCAAAAGTGCAAAGGAAGTAACTCCCTGGAGAAATGAAACCAAAACAGCTTTCACTTTGTGGAGGAACATAGTGATGGGAAGGAGCTGGGCAAACAGCTGAAAACAGGCTGAGTGAAATTCCGGGTATGGAATAATGAGAATTCCCCAGTTGCCTCCTAGCCTTGGCTTCTAGAATGTGGGCAGCCAGGTCTAACCCCCTAAAGCTGGAGAGCACAGGATACCTCTCTGAAAAACAGAAGAGCCCAAGAGAACAAGCCTACAGACACTGATATGTGGTGATCCTCTGGTGAAGCTGGTGGGCCCCCAAAGGATAACCTTACAGTGAAGCCCATCAATTCCACACACAAATAACTCTCCAATGATTGTTAAGTTCCTCTTATTTATTTATTTACATAGAGACAGAGTCTCGCTCTGTTGCCCAGGCTGGAGTGCAGTGTTGTGATCTCAGCTCACTGCAACCGCTGCCCCTTGGGTTCAAGAGATTCTCCTGCTTCAGCCTCCCGAATAGCTGGGCTCACAGGTGCACGCCACCACACCCAGCTAATTTTTATATTTTTAATAGAGACGGAGTTTCACCATGTTGGCCAGGCTGGTCTCGAACTCCCAACCTCAGGTGATCTGCCCGCCTTGGTGTCCCAAAGTGCTGGGATTACAGGCGTGAGCCACCACACCCGACCAGTTCCTCATTTTTAAATAAGGACTAATAGTCAAACACCATCAGACATTTGACCAAAGCTACCAACGTGAAAGATAAAAACCGAAACAAACAACCAGGAAGAGCACTCAAGAGAAACAGAGACAATGCAGCATGCAGAAGAGAGTGAAAACCAGAACAAAATACTTACTGTTAATAACCTATGAGAAATAAGATATTATAATACATACAAAAACAGGAATAGGCTGGGCAAGGTGGCTCACACCTGTAATCCCAGTACTTCGGGAGGCTGAGGTTGGTGGATCACCTTAGGTCAAGAGTTTAAGACCAGCCTGACCAATGTGGTCAAATCCCATCTCTACTAAAATTACAAAAATTGGCTGGGCATGGTGGTGGGCAACTGTAGTCCCAGCTACTCCGGAGGATGAGGCAGGAGAATCGCTTAAACCCGGGAGGAGGAAGTTGCAGTGAGCCAAAATCGCACCATTGCACTCCAGAACAGGTGACAGAGCAAGACTCCATCTCCAAAAAAAGAAAAAAGAAAAAGACAAAAAGAAGCAAACAAACAAATGCAAAGAAAGCTCCTGCAACTAACACACATGAGTTTTCAGATTGAAAGGTCCATGGGACACTTACACGATTAACAAAATGATCCCATCAAAGTACATTAATGCAAACATTGAGAGGACTAGGGAGAAAGACATCTTAGAATTTTCAAGAGAGAAAAAAATTTACAGATAAAGGATCAAGAATCAAAATGACAGCATTAGAAGCAAAAAGGTAAGGGAGCAATGCCTTTAACATTCTTAGGGAAAATGTTTTCCATGAAGTCTGAAGAATACTAAAGACCTTTTCAGACATATAGTCTCAGAAATACTTAACCTTCACAAACCCTCTTTTCACATAACTATTAAAAGACATGCAGCCCTGAACGAGGAAATAAGCCAAGAAAGAAGACGTGGTTTCCAGATACTGGAAATTCAGAGTACAAAAGGAGCAAACACCAGGATTATGGTGTTTTAAAAACAATGGAAGTTTTAGAAACACAGAAATGCAGCAGACCTAGAAAGCAACAAGCTCAGGATAGAAGGCTCCAGAAGGAATTCCTTTAAAAACAAAATCAAAAGTAGAAAAGGTATATTGCTTAATATTGACAACTTTGTCAAAGAATTTAAAGAAAAAATTAGTTTTAGCAAAGGAGTCAATTACTGGCCAGGCGTGGTGGCTCATGCCTGTAATCCCAGCATTTTGGGAGGCCAAGGCAGGCAGATTCTTACGCTCCAGACTTGGAGACCAACCTGGGCAAACTGTCTCTACAAAAAAAAAAAAAAAAAAAAAATTAGCTGGGCATGGTGGCACGCAGCTGTATTCCCAGCTACTCAGGAGGTTAAGGCGGGAGGATCACCTGAGCCCAGGAGGCAGAGAGGTTGCAGTGAGGTGAGATCAGGTCACTGCACTCCAGCCTGGGCTATAGAGCAAGACCCTGTCTCAAAAAAAAAAGTCAATTACTAACTCCAGGGGAACAAAAAGTTCTATGAGAAAGGAAAATTATAATGTACTGTATCGCTCAGCTGTGAACATTGTTTTCCTTGGCACAATATAAGCACTGAAGTGTGCATCAGGGGTATAATATGACAAAGGAGAACTATGTCATCTTCCATAGCAGAAAGTCAGTGGTACTATAGAAAGAATGTTTCTGTTGCCTGCAAAATATGTTGAAGTCTTCAACCCCAGATCAGATGTGGAGATGAGGCCTTTGGTGGATGATTAGGTCATGAGGACTCAGCTCTGATAAATGAGATCAGCACCCTTACAAAAGACGAACTCCCTCACCCCTCCTGCCATATAAGGACATAGTGAGAAGGTATGTATCTGTGAACCAGGAAGCGCAGGACACTTAGTACCAGACACTGAACCTGAAGTACCTCATCTTGGACTTCCAAGTCTCCAGAGATGTAGAAGATAAATTTCTGCTGTTTATAAGACACCCAGTGTATGGTATTTTGTTATAGCAGCCCAAATGAACTGAGACAGATAGATAATGTCTAAAATTAGCCCGGGCACAATGGCTCACGCCTGTAATCCTGGCACTTTGGGAGGTCAAGGCAGTCAGATCACTTGAGGCCAGGAGTTCGAGACCAGCCTGGCCAACACAGCAAAACCCTATCTGTACTAAAAGTACAAAAATTAGCTGGGTGTGGTGGCAGATGCCTGTAATCCCAGCTACTCAGGAGGCTGAGGCATAAGAATCACTTGAACCAGGAAGTGGAGGTTGCAGTGAGCTGAGATCATGCCACTTAGTCCAGCCTGGGTGACAGAGTGAGATCCTGTCTCAGATAAAATGAAAATAAAAATAATGTCTGAAATTGAAATAAAAATCAAGAATAACAGTATATTATTTAAAAGTATGGCAGTATATGCAGATGAAACAGTCAAGAGTTTAAAGTGGTTGCTTTGAGGAACCAGACTTAGAGTTTGCACACCTTATAAAATTATTTGACTTTTATAATTCTGTTAACTTATATTATTTCATAAAAATTTAAGTGTACATTTAAAAAACTCAAGCAGGTCGGGTGTGGTGGCTCACAACTGTAATCCCAGCACTTTGGGAGGCTGAGGTGGGTGGATCACCTGAGGTCAGGAGTTACAGACCAGCCTGACCAACATGGAGGAACCCCATCTCTATTCAAAATACAAAATTAGCCTTGCGTGGTGGCACATGACTGTAATCCCAGCTTCTCGGGAGGCTGAGGCAGGAGAATTGCTTGAACTTGGGAGGTGGAGGTTGCGGTGAGCTGAGATTGCGCCATTGCACTCCAGCCCAGGCAACAAGAGCGAAACTGCCTCAAACAAATAATAAAAATAAAAATTAGGCCAGGCGCGGTGGCTCACGCCTGTAATCCTAGCACTTTGGGAGGCCGAGGTGGGTGGATCACCTGAGGTCAGGAGTTCAAGACCAGCCTGGCCATCATGGTGAAACCTCATCTTTAAAAAAAATAAAAATTAAATTAAAATTAAAATTAAAATAAATAAAAATCTCAAGCAACATTCTCAGATATCAACAAAATTAAGCATAGGCTTGGTAAAAAATACACAATATCTGCCTTTGTGGTTCTTGAATTTTAATTGGATTGACAGACATGTAAAGAGATGAATCATAATACAACAACATAAGTGCTAAAACCAAGCTATGATTTAGACCCCAAATCGGAAGATGTTTTCTTTCCTTTTTTTTTTTTTTTTTTTTTTTTTTTTTGTGACCCTGTCATTCACAGGCACCGCGGGTTGGTTGCCGGGGGGGGGGAGCGTCTGACGGCAAC